>CM067353.1:2971104-3006104 GCA_034190875.2 Urechis unicinctus | reverse complement strand
GACCCTTAGCTCTTGTAGTATTATCGACAGCATTAGTATGGAGGACAATTATTTATCAGTTTGTCCGGTGTATTTTTCAATATATTTGAAGGGTAGATGCAATGGCCAAAAACAACGAATAAAAATAAGCAATACTGGTTAAGTTATATACTAGTCGTAGTCCCGCACACTTCTACAATATATCTCAATTCACTGTCGTTAAATCAGTTGAGCAATACAGCGCAATATATTTGAAGGGTAGATTTAATGCAATGGACAAAAACAACGAATATAAAGTGTTATTGTCAGGGCCTGACGCCATCAACTGTGGGTTGCATAAGAATTAAACAACCATCAAACTGTCTTACTGGGACAGAGGGGCTGACGATCGCCAACACTTTTATGCACCCAATATTTGCTCTCCGATGCGTTTTAGGTATAGATCAAGTCATATGAACAAAACTACTTTGCAGTTATATATATATTTATGAGCCATCCCCATGTTGATTCTTAAATGTGAAGAGTAAGTTTGATAGCTGTGATCTGTTTGGCTTAACGAAAAACGTTACAAATAGAAAATGGCAGTATCACAACCTTTACCTGTACAATACGCGGCGACAAAAAAAACCATCTTCTGTCTTACGTTATTACCAGCTGTTATCAACACTTTTATGCACCACAATATTTGCTGATTATTCATGTAAGCATGTAGGTGGTACTTAATGTAGTCGACAGCTCTCGTTATCCCGCTACAAAATCAACAATAGATGAATAACATAGTAAAAATATAGCACGCTATGCGCCATAACTGCATTCCCATATTACCAATAAAACCTTTACTGATTTCACCGCCTATGGAACCTCCCAGCCTATGAGAGTTTATTGCAGCTTGCATTGCATTAAGTTGTCTATCAACTTGGGTGATGTAAGTAACGCTTAATTACTCGTCCTGTCTCTGTTGTGTGCCTTGACTCGCACTACCACAATGGTGGTGGCGTACGTTATCCATGCTTTACAATCGACCAAATAGAAATTCTTATATGGAATATTTATTGCAGCTTGCATTGCAAATTCTATAATGGGTGATGTAAGTAACGAACTTTTCGTCCTGTCATGATTGTGATTATCTGCATATTCGGGTTGTAAATACAAGCAAGCTTTACAATCGACCAATCTAAATTAACCAATAAAATGGACTGCCGTATACCAAATTCATAATAATGCAACACGTCACTTTGTACCTAAATAGACCTGGGTAGTCAAGGCATTACGGGGAAAATAGAAAACCAGAACGGTGTCCGTGCAGAGCCATTTGGTCATAATATATGAGCAATATATGCGTATGCATTTGAATTCATCTGCCATCAGCTCATTGAATCAGGAACAAAAGCTGGCAACTAAAGTGTCAGTAATATATATATTTAATTTGGTATTTGCGTTGTACAGTCAGTTACCGACACTTTATATATATATATATATATCCAATCAAGCCATATAAATCCTTTCCGAATGAAAGACAACGAAAACTTAAAGATAACATGCTTTTGTAATCATCAACCAGATTGAACCAGTACCCTTTCATCGTGATATATACAATCGTTGACAAGTAGCAATAACCTTCCTTTTTCCATGGTTTGCTTGTCGGCAAAGATACCCACGGGGAATGAGAAATATAGAGATACAAGTATTTGTAAGCCAGTTTTAATTTCTTTGATTGCTGTATTACTAAATAGCTGCAAAAGAACCAAAGTGAATCACGTACGTTTGATCCTGAAATTTACTTTTTAAACTTACCACAGAGACTCCTCCTAAAAAAATATAACAGATGCATGTAAATTCTAAGGCTAAATCCATTCATCCTTGCTGCTGAATAATGACAAAGTTTAATGAGCGCTCATCGTGGCTCATTACGCCAATCGGACAAGGCCTGGAACTTGTCAGTACAATGCACAGTACGTTGTGCTAAGCGAACTCCACGGTTTCCATTCGTGCATGAGGAAATAACCATATGATAAGATTAATGCCGTTGATATTATTCCGTTGGTGGCGGACATTAACCAGTTGATAAGGACCGGCATGGACTGTTACCCAGTGTGCTACTCTCTCGTATCATAATGATAGTTGCACATCGATAACTTTTGTAAGGCGTATACAGGTGGATAATCGTTCAAAGCATCACTTGATGTACGCATTGACCATTAGGATTACGACGAAGCACTTGATTGCCCTACAATAAAGCAAGTTACAAGCCTGTGTACATGCTTTTACAAAATAATAAATGGTTGCTTGTGATCACTGCGCTTCTAATCGCGTATTATCAGTAATGAAATATATCTCTTATAAATTAAAAAAAAATCGTGGAACCATTTTGTGAAAATATCTAAAAAAAAGACATATATAGATTGACTTACGGCTATGGGCTACATATATTGTCACCAAATAATCATTTGTATAAAGACAACATGAACACAACAGACAGCTTTCACCTGGAATAATATTAACCTATGTGCGAGCGTCTGGGTCAGCTTGTCTTTGCTGGCACAAATAAAGTACATCCACTCCTGTTTTATGAGTAAATGCTCTACGAGAATACAGATAATTGGCGTCATGGCACTTCAGAAGATAGACAATTGCTGTACAATAGCTGGGCTCATCGGTTTGATCAATAAACATGCATTCAATTTGTTCAATATATTTTTTAAGGTGTTTGTTACATATCCACTTTGGCTATGCATATATACCTTCACACCTGACTTGAATCACAATTGTTTAGAAAATAACATTTGGTTGCTTATTGGTATCCTATTAAGTAAGAATTTAAATAAAAATTAAGACATATTGTACATGATAGTATTCATCACGATAAGGATTCTTGGATTACATTATCGCCTAAATTAGAATTAGTTCTCCATGTTCGCAATGTACCGCTGCAGGTATGATACGATCAGAAACCTAAAACGCCTGAAAGGCGGTAGACGTCTTTAACGCTAAACATGCACTGATTTTCATTCTTGGCAGATAGGCCGTTGTCTTGATACGAATTCTTGTGAGAAGTAACTCTTCAGATTCAAGTGAGAAAAAGAGAATGCGATACGTATACCATGGTATAATTTTAAATGAAGGTCCAATTCTGACGATGATATATTGAAAGGTGGTTTGTTGTGACTATGCAGGCAAAGTGTATTTATATATCATAATGATGTCGATGCAACTACATATGTAAGAGCTCGATATTACCTCCCGTATAATTTGACGGGTAAAATCAGCGTTCTAAGAAGAATCCCGGAAAACCTTTGATGCATGTGTGAATATCTGTATTATTAACTGTATTGCAGTATTACGAAACTTTTTATAATTTTTTGATAGCATTGTCTTTTCGTTTTACTTCATAGACTTTCACAAAGGTTGTCTTCATTTCCAGCAAAGTGAAACATAAACCACACCGTGAAAAGCAAAGCGAAACATAAACCACACCGTAAAAAAAGCAAAGCGAAACATAAACCACACCGTGAAAAGCAAAGCAAAACATAAACCACACCGTGAAAAGCAAAGCAAAACATAAACCACACAGTGAAAAGCAAAGCGAAACATAAACCACACCGTAAAAAGCAAAGCGAAAGATAAACCACACAGTGAAAAGCAAAGCGAAACATAAACCACACAGTGAAAAGCAAAGCGAAACATAAACCACACAGTGAAAAGCAAAGCGAAACATAAACCACACAGTGAAAAGAGCCATTTGACTATGATACGTGGCTTAAAATTTAAAACTGGTTGTTGATAATTTATTTTGCCTATCGTCTTTACCTGGCCATGTCACTCAGAATATGCACCTGATGATGCAACAATTAATTTGAATATCATGTGCTGATTATTAGGGTATTTTAAGTGCTTCTCGTGCTTGGCTATGTAACTCTCAATAATTACATGCTGATGGAACTATGAATTGTGTCAATGCTTAAACGTTTGTCATATAATTCAAATCTTTTTATTACTTATTCATCGATCTTTTCATTTATGTGCTTACCACTTTCCTTCAGCTACATGCATATTTTTTGGAGATAGCAAGAATCTTGTCCATTGTGATGCCTAAAGGTATGTATTTTGACTAAGTGATTCATCATTTTGAATGTTTGAAAATTTTCCCCCCGACACTATGATAAAGATATGCGTTTGAATTTCATATGCTGATCAATTGGATATTTTATAATTGCAGTTCAGGCTGACGGAAAACACACTAATGAGAAATCTGAACATGAAGTACTTCTGGGGAACTAACTTTCTTCATTGACACTGCTTTGCTCCAGTCGACTATTTGTGAGAACCAATTTTAATTGTCAGCTCAGCTTAATCCAAAAATATAGTATTGGCTGTTCTCTCTGCAGAATAGAACTGATATTGGATTATCTTTACCATAGAATTCGTGTTATATATATATATATATATATATATATATATATATAGATATATATATATATATATATATATATATATATATATATATATATATATATATATATATATATATATATATATATATATATATATATATATATATATATATATATATATATATATATATATATATATATATATCGCGCATTTCAATACATGGCAGAGTTAAATCGCTGCCGAGGAAATATATATTCCAGGTAGCACTTGCTCAGGATAATTTTATCAACTATCACATGGGGCAATTGGTATGTAATCTTACCATGCCTAATGCATCCCTTCCTGGATGCACCCAAAAATTCCTTTAGTCATATATTCTGTCTCAAAGAGTAGTTCAGAGGCAACATGATTGATGTATGCCATCAATAAAAACACTCGCTGTCGCTTATGATGGAACGACATTAACAATGAAACGGAACCGCAAATCCATGTCTTGTTTAAAAAATAACATAGACTGCACATGCAAGTTATTGAGACGTTCGTGGTAAGAGCACTAGCACTGATATGATAATTCGCCACGTTATTAGTGTGATCACCAATGAAAAGCTTATGTATGTGTGGGCAAGGTGATGGTTGCATGTCGTGTAGAAATACAAATCCGTTCTTCCATAAGGTTGTATATTCGTGGACAATTATGACAAAGATATGATTATGTGGCTAAGGTATGAAAGCTGGTTGTGTTTGCCATTTCTATTGATGGTCACATTATGATTAGACTTATGTTTAGCTGAAAGCTAGCAGTAAATATAGACCAATTATCGCAGATCGTTATCGTGTTTCATCAAAATGGGATTATTAACTTACAGTGAACTTCATTACCCAATGGGCTAAGGGTAGCACGGGTGATTACTATGTCCAAATTCATAACAGCCAGGTCTTGTTGTTTCCAATAACACGTCATTAGCAACGTGCAGATATATAGTGCGCATTATTTAGCTATTTATTATTGAGAATGTCCAACGACGCAGGTCAATTGAATCATGTGTACGAATCATCTCTTATGTATTGGTGTCTGGTTGATGAAATTCTAGAAATCATTCAACAAGCGATGACAAGCATAAGTAGCAGATGGGATGGCTGTCTAAAGATTTAGTTATATAGTTTTATAACAATGCAGCTTTTCAGGCAAAGACTGTATTATAATTTTGTGCGCGTTATTCACTAGGGTAAGCTGTCTTCTCCGAGGTTTTGTTTAAGGATCGACGAAAAGTATGGACCAACCTTGCATCCATATTAAGTCAATCAAGCAGTATTCATTGCGTCAATATCACAAGAGCACGTCATCAATATTGATGCGTGCCTGAATCCAGGCTAGTCAAGGGAAACAATCAGGTAATAATAAGGTTGCAGCCGCTGTCATTGCAATGATGGCAACAGGTTAAATCATGCAATACTAATGCCCGTTTGTTATATCATCCGACTTCATCACACAACACGCGCAAGCCTAGTTTTGCATCCATTCATGTTAATTATTCACTGAATTGATTACGTTGCCATGGCAACATATTCACTTTGCGCCGCACCATCAACTATACCTCTTAGTAAACTGTACAGCAACATCAATCTCGCAAGTGATATTTAGCACATTCACCTGGCGGTTAATATTTTGTGATGCTATTCCCACAGTGTTCCCTTGATGATAATGAATTTATATATATATATATATATATATATATATATATATATATATATATATAGATATATATATATAGAGATAGAGAGATATATAGATATATATCTATATATATATATATATATATATATATATATATATATATATATATATATATATTTATATATATGCATATATAAATATATCTTTATATATATATATATATTCATATATATATATATTACATATATATGTATATATATATATATATGTATTTTTTATATATATACTATCATATATATATATATATATATATTTATATATATATATTATATATATATATATGTATATATCTATATATATATATTATATATATATATATATGTTTATATATACAATATGTAGCGTTAGTACTATAGCATTAAATATAATATGATATAGTACAATATACCCTTAAATATAAGGCGCTGCTGTACATGTTCCTTTCCTATTATTGCATTGCATTATTTTGTTGTCTGGATGCGGCCGTCGTTCGAATAAACTTCTAAGCCCTTAATGTCCGGTTTGCTTTTTGATCATTTCATCTGAGAATAAAGTCCACCCACCTATCTACGGTACCAATGAACATAATCAGGCGCTTTGACATTGCTTTTGTAAAAATTTGGACGCAATATAAATATCGAGTGTGTTACTAATCCCTTTTTAACAAATTGCAATAATCAGCGCGGCACGTCAAAGTACATCTGCTGTGTAGTGGCAAATCGTGATTAAGTCATTATCCGAGGTAATTACATTTAATTGTATCCGGGATTCATACACCTCATGCACGCCGATCGAGCAGCTGCCTTACATTGAAGGAGGTGAGGGCTGTACAAGTAAATTTAATATTCATCTGTATTGCACACGCTTGTGAAGGACTAAATTTTTCTAATGCAATTATCAATCGATAATTTGTCAGACACATGTCCGATTCCGTTGAAAAGGCATAACTCACCTTGTTTGTTTGTTTTACAGTAATGGTAGCGTCTGAGATTCAAGAAGAAGGGTTTTTCCGGAAACCTTATGCCTGATGCCGGCTCTTACACTTAGGAGGTCTGCTGGCCACAAAATCAAATTAGCAGAATTAATGTAAGACAAACCTTATAATACACATAGAAAACTTAATTTGTGACTGGTCTGCAGATAAAGGTGTTTTTATTTCATCGAGACGGCATTACTGAAATCGCGAATAGCTTTATTTGGTTTTGAATCTTATCTGCAGAATCAGGTTACTCATTCATAAAACGTAGGGTGATGAGCAGCACAAATATAATTATGGTAATTACATTACTAACGTTACTGTTTGATTAAGCTGGTGCCAATAAATAAGTCAAGCTGCTATCATTCACGTGGTTTTGAAAGATTTTATTAATGCCGTATATAGATGATGGCAATATGTAGATGATATAGATATCTTTGTTTGGTCTTTTCCGGGTTCAGACTACCTGAACACCCGTTTTTTTCAGATTGCAGGGCATATTACAAAACACGAAGAATCACTTCTTGTTTAGCGAACATTCAGTGGCAGTCATATCATCAAAGCATTTACCGATACATGAGCTATTTTCAATATCTTTGTTTAGACTCAATTTACACATTGTAACTGCAAAGGTCAAATATGTGATGTATTTCTTGTGTGAATTTATATATATCTAAAACGTCCGTCTTCTTTTTACTTATAACTACATTTCTCTCTAACAGGATCAATAAAATGCCTTATCCTATTTCGCCCAATAAAAATGGCTAAAATAGCATCACCAATTTTAGACTAATGCGTAATGTCACCTATGTTAGAACTGGGGATATTAGCCTTGTAGCTCAAATCAGCATTTTATGTGGGGGGATATCCACCTATATCTGACAGAGTTTCCGGGAACTATCTTAAAACGTTGCTAATGTTTTTGGGTGCGGTCAGTTTAGGAAGTTGATCAGGAACAAAGATGCTTATGAAAATTGTCTTATCTTTTGGCGGCAGCACACAGAAAAGCGCTTCAGGTAAGAGATTTAACGTATATGCCGCGAAGGTATCCTCGCCAGGCCTGCCACGGCAAAGAAAAGAAAATTACATAAAATAACATTCATTATCACACTTAGGTGCCCATTTCAGCGCCAATATCAAACCTGCTACATCCGCGAATGTCTGCTGTGCGTAATATTTCATATTTATATATATTTATATTTATAAATAGATATACATATTTATATATAAAAATAAATACATATATATATATACGTATATGTGTGTATATATATAAATATATACATATGATTATATATATATGTTTATATACATATATGCAAATATACATACATCAATTATAATTATATATATATATATAATATATAGAGCGATTGATTTTGGGTTCTGTGCATTCATCAGCAATATTCATGAAGAAAAACCTTGCGACAAGCAACATTGAAAGCAATTCATATATATACATGCATATATATATATATATATATATATATATATATATATATATATATATATATATATATATATGAATATATATATATAAGCATATATATATATATATATTTAAATATAGATAAGAAATATATATTATATATATATATTATTATACATTAAATATATATAAGCATATATATATATATATATATATATATATATATAGAGATACATATATATTTATTAAATATATTTATATTCATATATGTACACATATATGTATATATATGTGTGTATAGATGTATTTATGTAAATATATATATACACATATTTATGTATATATATATTTATATTTTTTTAAATATAGACAAATATATATATACATATGTATATATAATATATATATATATATATATGTATATATGTATATATATACATATATATGTATATATATATATATATTGATATATATATATATATATATAGTATATATGTATATATATATATATATATATATATATATATATATATATATATATATATATATATATATATATATATATATATATATATATGCATATGCATGTAGGATATTACAGACCATGATATAAATGAAACCACTAAGATATAGATTATCTCTCTGCGACCATACAAAAGCTGAAGTGAATGGACAAGACAATGTAGCCACGCGCCTCGTGATTCGCCGTAAACAATTCTCTGATGTGCCCCGGTCGTGAATCTTCGTTGGGTCTTATAAACCAACAATCTTGCAGAATTATAGCTCTGTTAACCTTTGGGAGAGGAAGTCTTGTGGGCAATATAGGTAAATATGATGTAGCAAGTCATACTCCTTATTCGTGTGGATTTCACCTTGTCATAATTTCAGAATGAACCTAAATATGCGACATAAATATTATAAAGAAATGGAGATGTCATATGAACATGCAAAAAATGCCTTCAAGTCAGTCATACGTTGTTTGTCTTTTACAAGCTTCTTAGGGATTGCGGTTAATCCACCGATTGTATGCAAAGCACGAAGCACGCGCCAGCCAGCATTATATCATATTCCATGGTATTTGCCTTAACATATGCTATTCTTTGGCGAATGTTATTATGAAAGAGGGATTAAATATTCATACCTTAACTGACACCAATCACTGTAGGTTACAAGGTTACCATTTCCTCTAAACACGGTCGTCATAGCACCTCAACCTCATGTTGAATGATAAATCGTATCCTATATAACATCGGGGCTCGACCCAGCAAGTCGCTTTTATATTGACCCATTACGTGTCAGAATGTGGCTGTAGATTGCTATTAGGTAGAGGGCAAAACATAAGCTTTGTCATTGCAGCGCATCATTGGAGTGAGGTAGTAATATTACGATGTGGCTGTGTGGGCAGTATAGAGTTGGGTCAGCAATGTGCAAAGGGTTGCTCTTTACAAACACGTAGTTATATGTATATTTATCTCGGATCGATCGTATCGATCAGGGATCCCAATCACTATTGCAGATACACACACTCATATAATCGGATAGGATGCCGTAATTAGTCGATCTGGTAAAACTACTGGATTGATTGTATGAACGTATAGATGCCATTTATTCAATAGATTACTCGGGCAAAGTACCATCATAAATCGTAATTGTGCTAAAGACTCTGTAAAAGAGAAATGCGCTACGCGCTGATTGGAGTCGCATCGCACAATTCAACATTTCGGTGTAATAATGTGATCCAGTTTAATGCGGCTTTCGTATTGTCACGTACGATTCTTAAACCTACGTCATCGATAAAACAAAATTTTTACGAATACGAACACATGCAAGCGACCAAAGTATCGTGTCATGATACAATCTCTCCAATGTTCTGCGAAGTGATTTATTAAGGTTGTGATCAACCAACATACCAAAGCGCTTTGTCAAACTGTCCAGTCGTTTTGCAGCAACGTAAGTGTGGTTGAAATTCTCGCAAAGACTGCGCCGGCACCAAATCGACGACAGGCTGTGAACATGCTACATGTACTGGCCTCTCTAGACGTTACATGTACGAATAGACAAGTCCGACTGCACTGAGATGTCGATCACCGAGACGGTACAAACGCCAATCCTCTGTTCTTGTTTGCCACGAACAAATGTGTAATGTCGAACCATTAAGCTTCATGGGTGATTGATCCCCATGACCGAAAATATTTAACAGTAAAGGTTCGCTTTATCATTTCTGTACTTGTGATCTCAGTTCGAACCCTTAAACAGATTTCTCACTTCTATGAATGTAGACACTACGTCATTTCCGTTGGGTTAAATAACCCAGGCTTCCTCGTGAGCAGTGTTTGGGGGCGTGTATCGATGGTTACAAATCGAGCACAGCGACCAAATCAACATAGATAACACGAGGGATCGGCCCAATTGGGATTGACGGAGATCAGTGTATGTTTATTGGAAATGGGCGGACTACAATAGGAGTAATATACCAGACAAAAGACTAACTCCACGTGTAGCTGCTATAAAAATGTGTATGCTACCACGGTGTATGTTCATAACATGACTATTGCAGCTAATCACATCAATGCTTCTTGAATAACCTACCAGAAATTAAATGGCAATGTTTATTTGTAAATGTATAATATTCTGTGTGCGCTCGCGTACATAGCAAATACTCATATGCAAATGTGTAGTTACCCATCATTCAAGAGGATTTGTGCTGCGATTTTCATGTCCGTTTTTATCCTAATCTTTACGGCAATGCCGCCAGTGAGTGAAAAAAAAGATAATACCATTATAATTTATGATATATTGACAAATCATTGGTTTATTCCCATGCAGCTCAACTGATGTGTAGGATTTAATCTGATAGCAGCTTATATCCGATTTATTGATAGCTACCCTAAAGACAGTTTTCAAACAATGTCACCTTGGCATATTGATGATTGGCCAGCAGCGTTAGACTGTTTATTAGACACGAGATATATCAATTTTGATCGCATATATTCATATA
The DNA here is from genome assembly GCA_034190875.2 of Urechis unicinctus. Lineage (NCBI taxonomy): Eukaryota > Metazoa > Annelida > Polychaeta > Xenopneusta > Urechidae > Urechis > Urechis unicinctus. Next base: position 2,994,616 of record CM067353.1, on the reverse strand, counting down.
TATCGTACGTATACGTTCTAGTACTCATTGGAGAAACAATCTTTAGGAATATCCATCTGGCATTTATTTACTTCACCGTGCCATACTACAATGCGTCCTTCGGAGGCTGTCATTTACTCTACCACGTCCACGACATTTGCAGTCAAACATTGTCTAATTTCATAATGTCATTAGTATGGTCAATTGATGCATCTACGGTGATTGTAAGTTTTTACACGTATAACACAATTTTTGTTTGTTTATTTTGCTTGTGGTATAACTGTTTGAGATATACTGCCATGAAAACACGTGATTCAGAAGAAAGCAGTATATTAACGGGTAGAGGGTAGTACCACAATTGCAGACCATGGTAATTGTTTGCTTTTGCAATTCACAAAGAGTTTCTACGTTGGTAACCTCGAGTGACTCGATTAGCTCATGCCAGCATTAGAACTGGACAAACACTTTCAACAACTTAACTATCTATAACCACTGTGTCATGTTATTGACTTTTAGACCCACTGATGTTGGAGGAACTGGTGTATGGCATCAGCTGACCGTGACTCTGGTATGGGCGATAAGGCGAGCAGTTAGCAGTATTGGTGGCTGAAGAGAAAGACGATTTCTTAAGGACTTATTAAGAGCATTATTAATGATTCATGCAAGCTACCAACATTATCGAATAACACCAATATAATGCCCGGCATTGCCATAAATTGGCGCAGCATTGCTGATGATGAAGGCATTTTTGGACACGACGATGCTGCCAGATGTGGAAATATCATAAAACATTAATGACTCAGTAGATGTTCAAATAATTGATTTGTTATCGGACTAAAAGGATAACGGCAGCATCAATAGCTGTAGATATATGACAGGATGAATTATAGAAAACCCCGATCCCGTTCACTTTGTTTGGAATAAGAATAAGCAATCATCATTTGCAGAATCTCCTGGCATTGTGACGTTTATTTGAGCCACAAAAAGGTGCCAACCTGACACGCCATGTATTATTTGATAGAGCATAATAAAAGCTGTCTGTTCTGTTTGGATGGCTACTTAAGTGATAACGCGTAGAGTTAATGGTAAAGATTGTTCAGATAAGCGAATGTTTACATGCTTGGTGATACTGAGATGAAAATAAGAAGTCCATTAAATGAGCATGATTAATACTCTTATCTGTGCATTATATATAATAATATCCGCCAGCACATTTGTGTTTTTATATATTGGACGTGGTTGCTTTCGTTGGTTACTCATAGTTTGATTGATGTGACTACTACGTGTGTTAGTTCCCAGAGTGATTTTAACGGACCACTTGCATTGGGCGGGGAATATTTTCTTTCTCACCACAAATATTTATAAACCAACCGTGTTATCTGTTATGGATGGTTCTTCGATACATCCAGTCGAACTACCAACCTCGGCCCTCTTTTGTCATTAATGGAATCATCAGTCAATCAGCAAGCATGTAGTTCGTGGAAGATTCTTACATATTATCGACGTTTGCATGGCACTTGAAAGGCATGTCAAAAGGTTATTTGTGTCTTAGGTTTTGTATGCCTAGCAGGATCGCAGTTCTGCAATAGTTGCATTTGATGTGCTAGTTGACTGATTGCATTTGCTGGTTCAAGATATTTGTTTCTCCAGTGTTCATTGTCGGTAGTCGGGGCACACTCAGCAATAACTTAATTTGTTGGTTTTTGGATCAACCCTTACCTATCTATGTAAACAGTCTAATAAAAATATCTCACGTATTGGTTGGCGAGATCGCTTGTGGTAAAATATCATATAGGTATGTACATCATTTAGAGGGATATCAAAAACACCCAAGCTATCTGTGTGGCAATTCCATTGACACGGTAGGATTAAAATATGAGCGAGGGCTGATACATTAAACAATGGCAATTGCTGTCGATTCCGATACAAAAGCAGTCTAAGAGCCGTTTGCATATATGTTAACGCAGTCTGGCATTTCCTTGTCGCCGAAATTATAAACGCAGAATGTTTGCATACTTTGTTTTAGGTAAATCCGAATTTTAGCACCCCAAACGGAATGCAGCACTCTTGCAGTTGTGACATTATGCACTACATTTATGCAACATACTCATTACCAATTCGAGCTATGAATTGATTGTGGTCCAGCATTCCTTATTATTTGCTGCACTGTATGATCCATAGCGTAACCATTACCAGGCTCTCCTTACCTCAGTCTGGCTTTGACTGGTATTTCGCTACTAACAAGCTGAGCGCAGGTGCAAAGTTACTCAATCAGGTAAATCATCATTATTTTGCGGACGGGTTTGATTGCTCGTCTAGTTAAGGATGCTGCGTTCTTACCCGCTATGTTATTACGTAAGAGTTGACAATACCCACTGGAGAGCGCTCCATCAATTACTGGTCTTGAGAATTGTATCACTGCCGCCCGTGTGATACGGTCAAGCGTCAGTGTGTTATCCAGTATCATGTAACTTAAGCTAAGCACGATCGCTATGTTGATACGTTAACTGCAATATGCCACATATCACAAGTCGGATCCCCATTTATGTTGCAGCAATGTTATAGTGGAAATCAGACACCATAATATGCATAATCATCTTTACTGCTATTTACTGCGAAGATAATTGCATCTACTTTACTTACTGATTGATTGATTGATTACACGGATGAACCATTTATTTCAAAGTATTCGTTCTTTTATATATGATTATGGTTTATTGGCTACTTTTCAGCGCAGTGTTACTGATATATAGCCCTCGTTAGGAAGTCGACAAGCATTTTATGTGCCATAACTTTGAGATTATAACGATGGGAAGCAGTCTGATGAGGTACTGGAGTGTTTCTTCCCAGTTGTCATAAACTATGTCTAGCTACTTCTGAATGACCAGTTGTGTTCGTTGTATTCAACTGAATGACTGCAAGTGAATACGAAGATCGACGGAAACATGACATCACGTATTGACCAATCAATATAGTACAACTAATTGAGACCTGTACTTGTAGCTATAATTGATCGACTGCGCTAAACAGCAGAAATCTCATTTCACCACCTTGCAGCATTTATAAGTAATATAAAATTGGTAAATTGCTGTTTGAATCAGCGTAAATGTCGCACCACCATTTATTGGACGTAATCCCCATCGCTATTCATGCATCGTATATTGTGAATAGACAAAACGCAGTTGTGAATTTATGACGGTGTACGTACAAATACCTATTGATTGTATAGCTTCTTATTTGCAGGACAGTTTGTTGGAGGGAAATGTCAGTAATAGAACTAAGCATGGATGTCTAACAGTTGTCTCCTTGCCTTATGACCCAAACTTTACAATGCCGCAAGTTAAATCGGAAGCCAATATGGCGGCTAATAGGGGGCTGTCGGGCTAATGACAACGCTGTATGCTAATTACATTTAACCCAAGAGAACTCTTGCGACCTCGTTTTAATAATAAACAAAAGGTCGCTCTGTGTACATCACATTGTCGCAAAATTCAATACTGTTTTAGTCCCACTAGAGTTTGTCAATATATGTTGAGCTTGTCGGATGTCGCTGGTTTCTTTTGCCAATGACGGAGGATCATGCGTCACATGATCTATGCTATAAGAGCACTAAGCATGCTATATCTATGGTGCGCTGAACAACGTATGCGTTGAAGGCCACCACTAATAAATCCCACGTAGTTCATATGCAACCTATTCATATATTTTTCTACCACATTTGACATTTATCTCTCTGCATTTGCATTGATTATGTTTTCGATATCAAACATGCCATATTACAGGTACACAGAGCATCGTATGCTTTGTGAGCCAATGTATATTAGTCAAATTTAAATATTTTCAAATCATCACATTTTGCAACAGATGCACACATTTTGATATAACATAAACAAGCTCCTTGCCGTTATGAGGTAGAATTGCTTAGTGGTATTTGGATTAGCTATTGTCTAAAAGCGCATTACAATAGCTATTAATATCCGACCTCACACAATCGATAATCCAGATACAACTCAGCAAATCGACCCACAATGGCAGCGACAAGCCCGATTAAATATAATACAGAGAATTTCTTAGAACTTCACTACAAGTAGAATATCGTGCGCACTTCAGTGATGAACACAAACCATATCATCGTTTGCTGGCGAGAGGTTTATGTGATGGAATATGATAACCTTGAGATACGCCAGTGGATCTTTCCGAATATAATAAACCTTTCTGCGCCATCAACAACTTTAACTACGATACTAGAAGCATACTGGGCTACATACTTGAATCGAACTGTAATATACTTCTGCTCCATACCTAAATATACCTTAAACAATGCTGTTACAGCTGTGTTACGAATATGCTGTTGCGTGACTATTAGAACAGCTATGAAAAATAGACCCTTGTTGACCTGGCGAGCACCAATACGGGGAGTGTCAATAGTCAAGCATAGAGAACAGGTATCGACTAGGAGACGTCAGATCAATATCGCAAGTACCGCTCCTAAGGCAGCCTGATTTCATTTATATTCTCAATGGTTATGCATTTTATAGTTTCAAAATCGTTCACGTTAATCAAGCAAGCGCAAGCAACAAATCACTAACATAAGAAGTTAGCGTGGTGGATACACAAAGAGCATGAATCCTACCGGACCGTTGACGCCGACTAAGCTGTATGAATGCTAGAGTATGTACCTTGCAAGTCCTTGCAAGATGGCCATGGATGTTTCACCGTATATCAGTCTAAGACCATATGCAGGCTTTATGTAATCAGCCTACACTACCTACGGCCAATCTATTGTACGATATGGAGTCCATAATCATTAATAGTGGTCTATCGATTGCATCAGTGTCACATGTAATCCTCTATCGATGGCGCCCACTGACATGACATGGCCTTGATGAGGTACGTCGGATTGTGAATAACATCTACTCACAAGAAGGTTACCGAAGATTATGTCAGTGTTTATTGAGGTACTCTTTGTAATCTTGGCGTAGGATAAATATTGACAACAACTACGTATACCATTGATTAAGACGCAGTGCCGGATGAAGGCACTGTGCCTCACCTCGCCAATATTGTTAGATTGTAGTAGCCTTATGACCAACGCGTAGCCCAAAAGCATTATCACGTGGTTTTTTTACCAAATGACCACGATGTTCATTTCCAACGAGGACTCTGAACGGAGCTGAACGCACCAATCTCTGCCACAGCTATGCGCACAAAACCACTTTAGGTTTACCAACCTCTGCTTTATTCCTACCCTACCATGCATCACGCAGAAGATAATGCTTATGCGCATACGATATTTACAAAGGAGTCTATGCTCAAGCATCGACCGTTGTGTGAGTTTCCTGAAACTCCAGTCTTGAACAACATACGGAGATTTATCCAAATAATACATCTCGTTCTCCGAAACCAAGTATAATAGAAATCAAGAGGCGGAGATCTCCCGAGCGATCATTCACACCCTATGGCATTAACCAATCTGCCGGTAACTGCTGCTACATCAGTCAGCGACACGAGCAACATCATCAGGCGCAATAGAACAGCCTATATCCTTCACTCGCTCCCCCCCCCCCCGCCCTATGTTCAATGATATACCGCATTCCTCAAATTCCTTGGCTGCAGGCAGTACGACGTGTTCAAACAAGCGTTATCCCATGAAGGCTTCCATAAACATCAGTAATGACATCCAATCCACGAGTAACAGAGCCCAACATTACCATTCAGGAATACATGTTTTACAAGACCATGAACGTATCAGTCATTTAATAGCATAATAAGTAGTGATCTGTTATTGGGCAACCCGATTGTGATTGTTTAAATCCAATTGTAATTGAACTGCTTTGATTATTCGTCATTATATTACACCTTCATATTCGTGTATAATTAGAGCTTTCACATTCTAAGATATAAAATCGTACTCCAAACGCCCCGATGCGATTATGGATAAGTTTGCTTAGATACAGAGGTATGAAGAAAGCATGTATAACGCCACTGTGAGCACTGTCCATCTGCTCTCGTATTAATAGCTCTTGGCCGCAATCTATTAATATTGTGCAAGCAGACACTTAACTGAACGTTAGGATTCGGATATAAGTCACTCATTATCTCATTAAAAGTCCACCAGTGTGCATTTGATGATATTTCAGTGGCAGTACAGTGTATATTTCATATGTTACATTAGAATGTTAATCACATGCAATCATAACAGCGTATTACTTAAGGGAGGGAATCTCATCACCTGCTTCCTTCCACGCTGCTGGTTTTACATTCAATCTACGTCTTGATGAGTACAGAATATTTTGGTGACCCACGAGTTTCTCAGCGTTTATACATACCATAGTACTCTATATCTAGAGATAAATTGCTATATCGTCCCATTTGTGAACAGGGAGTTAAAAAAACACAAGTCCCGTAATGCTCAGCAAATATTGCCGAATATGATATATCAGGTTACAGGATCCACTTACCGGGGCAGCGAGAGTAGAGTTGGCAACATTTCACTTCCTTCAAAACATATTAATATAAATTCGTTGGTCAGCATGAAATAAATTATGCAATAACAGTTTAGACTAATACTTCTTTCATGTGATTCTGCCATCGAAATTAACAACATAATGACATCAGCGGATAGTTGTCGTCGAATAAGCCTATATTGTCATTGGTAATTTGACACAAAATATATGTATTTTGGAAGAATAGCAGGATACAAGATAGAAACAAAGTTAGATAGTAAGTGGCCAAATTGAAGCCGATTATATCTGCAGTCACGGAGGACAGCGCACGTGATTTGGTAATAAAGCAGACACAATGGATGTCAATGTTATATATCAGCGTGTTAACTTGTGTCCCACTGCTTGTCGATAAAAGCTATATTCAACTGTCTAATTGTGTTTTTAATTAACTGCATGACTGTGCAATGGTGTGCTTTCTTGCTCTATAAATGCGGAGTATTCGGATATCAGCAATTCTGAAACACTTAAAATCTTGTCGGAACGCTACTAGATAGATGCCTAAGACAGATCACTAAACCTTGCCAACATAACATTACGCTCCAGTTCTTGACGATAATGACGTGATGAGTATAGAAAAATAAACATAAGAATTGCAAAAATCATGTTCATGTTTCCTGCATAGATATACAGTAGCTAGATATATGACACCGTAAACGAAATAATCGCTCCTAGGAATTATAAAGCTCACCGATTACAATATAATAACATATGCAACATATTGTGCGCAGCTGGATTCATTGCATTAAGATCTGTACTCAAAATCGAGTTCAGATTAATAACCTGCGGCACAATCACACTCATCCACTTTCTAAGCATGCTATATGAGAGCCATGCCGTAATCGTAGTTTAATGTCTATTCTTTTTCGTGCTGAAACGTTGTGCGCCTCTCTATGATCGATATCCACACCATTGGTTTATGCAAGCTGCTACATGTATATGTTGCTTCCATGATATGAATATTTGATAACGAATGCAGCATCATTAGATGAACTACAGTGATGTTGCCATGAGCTGCCCTTTCTGCATGAGCTCTGCGGTCGTGCGATGCAGCCTTATCCTGTCCCTATAAAAATATCCACCCATGAAAAGTATTTGTTTACAATTGATTAACATTTCGCATAATACATATCTATATATCACATGATAAATTCCATTGAATGCCTAATACCTGCAAAAAATGAATTGATATCGCCACCATCAACACGGTTCAATGCATTTCCATTGTGCAACCTTTGCCACATCAATAGTGAGGGAGCATGGTAAAGCGTGTTATGCAATATTTGGTCGTTTTGTTTCTCTGATATTTGTACAGCAACAAAAACGAAACACTTTTAAGGTAGCTCACATCATAGCGTCTCGCCGGAGTTGACGATGCAATCGCTCAACTTGTAAATAAGCTTTTGAGAAGCTGAATGAAGTACTGAGGCTTGGAAGAGAAACAACAAAGCATGCATTAATAAAAATTGCAAACGGGTTTTGGAATAATTTAGTCCTACTAGGATTCGGTCAAGCACTTATTGTTGTTTGCTTGGTGAAGATGCAAAACGCTTTTGAACTCGTCCCCTTGACCACAAATGTTATCGGTGTGTTGACCTGACAGCGGAATTTCCTTATATACTTTCTCGTCAACCAAAAGATATAAAAATTCGTTATTGTCCCATTGTAGCACTAGCAATATTTAGGTAGGTTTTTAATTAGGAAGTATCGTTTTGGTGTCTTTAAAACTGTTTTGTTAGAAAACTCATCGCTTATTAATGATGAAAAATATATTTTGCTGCAACGTAGCGTATATCGAATAAATGACATAACTTAAGTGAAATACACTGGCTTGGGTGCAAAACCTCGACTACTGCCGTGAATTGTATTTTTTGTTATTCCGCTATCACCGCTAGTTTTTCAAAATATCTAGAGATGCAGTGCCTTATATAGAATATGTCAAGATTGCAAATTTGTTTATGTAAGTTATAATGACGGCTAATTGACGGAGTGCCCTAGCTGTGTGCCCTAAAGTGGATATTGCCAACAATTACATAACAACGGAGCCTTCGTAACAGCATGAACAATCTCACGCCTTGGCATATTTATGATGATATAGTAGACACACTCAGCTTAGTGGTATCGAATTAGCAACAAAGCCAGGCTAAGGGACTAAGGGTGATGTTTAATTAACGCAAACTACAGTACAGCCAATGAGGGTGAATGTACAAGCTGGACCACAGTGCTAATCTATAGCAGAAAATGGTAATGAATACGATGAATAAATACAGTGCCTCCAGTCACAGGTTTTAGATTGTTACACGAAGGGCGGTCGAGTTTACATAAACCAACGTTACTGATTCTCCATTTTGAGCAAACATGCTGTGTCGTAAGGTGACATAAGACGTACTAGAGAGCGTGGAAACATTCACAAACGGCTCTGAGTTAGCTGTTGAGTCCGGAGTGGCAGGGTATCCTGGGTATCTATATAGAGCATCATTTCTATTTGGAGAGGCCATACCTCAGTATTTTTTGTTTGATCGCTTTAGTCCCTCGCTCTCCGGATTGAACTATTCACAGTCACGACTGTTCTTTGACGTGTTTTTAACGGGGACAAGCAATGTTGTGATCGCTTTAGTCCCTGGACAGTAATTTTCCGCTGCCGGATTGAACAAGCAAAACAAGAGAAACAACACTTGCGCATGACTCTGCAACCTATGTTTTCGGCCATGTTATGCATAATATGTGAATAATATCAAATGTACAGTTATTATGAATCAGTCAGCTGACTGGACTCGTTTTTTTGGGTCAAAGTACATATATGAAAGAGCATATATATCCGTTAAAACCCGCTACAAAGCCGATAGAAATATGATCCTGTCCAATCAAAAATGACGACTGAAAGCACACGTGAAACATTGGAGCATTCCGATCGGTTTGTGTTGCGTCAGATCAGCGAATGTTGCAGTCCTAAATCTGACGTGCAATATTCAATACCCACTGCATACGTCTAGTGACCAGGGGCTAGCGGAGGTTGACTATTACGTACAAGCAATCCGGTAGTTCTGATTGAGGCAAACAGTATCGTGATGGGTCAACACGAATTGATATATCTGCGGTTAGGTAAAGTCGTATTTTACCAAACGGATTATATACAATGTCTCATGTTTAAATGCTACTCTGATGTTGTGTTCTATTCCAAGATGTATATATCAACATTTAATGCTGATTTAATATTTGTGTCACAGAACTTCATTGATCATGTAAACATGCGCAATGTCAGTTGCCTACTTAATGCAGTGAACAAAAGCGGGAATCGTTTGTCAATTGTAATCAGTGTTTGATTATTTCAATACCAACAGTATATTGAACCTAAATTTGCCTCAGCACAGTTGGAGACATCCTACATTCCAATTCGTGGTGCGATGCCTACATATTGCATACATATTGCTGATAAAGACCGGCAAAATTTTCCGCAATTGCTGTTAATAACGGCACAATCATCATATTTATACGTGTTGAACATTCCTGGAGGAATGATGATTGATCGCCCGAACAGTGGCGCGTGCGTGATACATGTAGCACCTTGACCAATTAAGATGCCCAATCACTCACTCTACTATGTCTTATTCTGCTAGTTATTCAATACAATATATTACAGAATATGATAATATCATTCGCTGTTTATCCACCAGACAGCATTTGAAAACGTACGCGCACATTGGTAAGCCCGCGAGATGTCTGGCATGCGGCGGTATTGATCAGACACAGATTGAGCTTTAGCAGCACTTACAGAAACGACGATAAGCGATAAGCTTATGAACACATTTACTAAATCAAATTAGCCTAGTATGAATGATTTTCAAACGCAGTTTGATTGGGTGTGCAATAATGTAATATGTGGTTGTAGGCACAGCTGCAACGAGGTATGAAACTGATATTATGCTACGCATATGAGATAGATATATAAATCAGACTGGAATGCTAGTTGCTGTTTAATTCGTTGACATATTTAGAAGCATGAACAAGCGGTTACGCATTAGCATGGTGTGACGAGCGAAGTTGATTACGTCTGTTTCTCTATGCGTTTCTGGAGGGATGGATTAAGTAATGCGCGAACATTCGACAAATAAGTTGATCAAGGACAAATGTTACACCGATGAGCACCGTTGTCCTCCGGTTGTGAATGCAATGCGCCCTACTGGAATCATTAATGGTTGATCATGCTTTCCATGTGATTCTTGTAATGAACTGGAGTCCGTCTTGATTATGGCGGTGTCTTGTGAATGGTGACGATGAGCTGGATCGTCGATTGATATCACACTACATATGTCACACTCACGATGTTGGTTCTGCATAATGCAGCTGGTTTGCTGCAAAGTTGCATGATTCCTACTGCAGATACTGCATTTTGTTGACACTGTTTCTGTTGACATGACCTGACGGGTTTTGTCATCTTTGTCAATGGTGGATAAAGCTTGTGTTTGAGTCGTTTCTGTTGCAGCATCAATTGAGTTCAGGGGAGCTATTGGTGAAAACCAATGGCGTGGGGATCGACAAGTTCGCTGGTTGACTTTTGAATGTAAACGAGAACTTGCGCGTTTCCTGTATCTCGCTCGCACATAACTACTCACCGAATTCCAGTGTTTCTTTCTGCACTTTGTTTTATAAATGATATACATGAAAATGATCAAGAGGAGCCCTCCCAACAGAGCAGCAATACGTACTCCTGTCATCGGATTGTATGATAAATAAAGTCGCTGACCATTGTCTATTATTTTGGGCTGCATGAGGTAAACCTTGGTAACGGGATACCATGAGATATGCGCACTAGTTGTGGTCTGATCCATGGCACAGTCTATGTCAAGACTTGGGCTATTGCCAGCAGAGCTATCACCTATTTCACAGATCAGCTTTGTGTAACCTCTTATAAGGAGCAGCTCGTGCATCAAGAAAGACATCTGCACAGAAATATACAAAGAGACAAAGTAAGATTACATAGGTTGAAATAGCAACTAATGCACACAGGTGCGACACATTAATACTTAGCTCACATCACAAGTCGAATTGTTAATTTATCAAGCTCAATGACAACGCCACTGTTGTGGCACAGTAATGACACATGGATGGAGAATACAATCAACCATAGGAAATACACAAACTATTAAACATCATGTAATACCCCATATCAGTCAGGACATATCTTTGTACACTCACTATATTGTTCTAGCTCTCAAGATGATACAGAGGCGTAGTTGAGCGCGATGTCTTCAGGCAATATATAATACGCGTGCGGTCACATGATAATCAATCAAAATCTTCATGATTTAGTCAGTCGTGTGCGTTGTTTTTTGAGAATGCTGACGGCGGTCTAGTTCCGTATTGGAATAATGGCTTCTGACAGATTTTTAAATGTATTTAAGTCAACGTACTGAATGTGTGACTGTATTCAAATAACAAGCAATTTGTCAAACAATAGCGTCACATACCCAATCAACTGGCAACAGCTGTGCTCAACGTACGGTCACAGCTTTAGCTCGTGCTTAGCGTACAGCACATCGCTAGTAAACGATATTGAACGATTCAAATTTCAGGCAGCGGCAGTTTGCAAGGTGCAGTATAGCTCAGGACGGTTCGTCCTTTACACACGCAATACAGCTGTACTTTCACCGGGTTGAAGCATTGCTATAAGTGGCGTGCCATGCATTATTCCTTGCAACGTATGGAGCCGTTAATTACGCAGTATTGAGCCTTCTTCATGCGATTATCCCAGTGCTGATAAGCAGTTGTCGATGGCAGCGAATGGATATTTGCATCACAAACCACGTCACCACTCCTCTCTGTGAATTGCGTTGATATAGGGCACCAAACTTTAATTCTTGGGACGCAGTTCATTACCACCACTTATACGATGGAAAGTGCTGATATGGCTTGGGTTTACTGACTCCTCCATTGAAAGCTATGCACTTTTGTACATACTCCTTTGATGATATGGTTGGAGTCCACTGTTCCAATCAACAGGCCACATGTTACCCCCACTGAAAGCATTGAAAAAAAGACTCCTCCATTGACAGCTATGCACTATTGCACATACTCCTGTGAATGCTACACACCAAGGAAAATACTCCAGCAACCCCAACCATAAGGACGTGTTATTTTAGTTTACGTGCGGCTGTATTGGCTAACACGTGCGACTATGTAAGTGGAGTGTACAGCGCGACATCTGGCGCATAAGGCTGCGGGCATAAGTCGCTCTTAGATTATAGCATACGAGTTAACACATGCATGCATTTAATCGTTACAACACCAGCTGTGAAAAGGATGTGTTGGCATTTTCTTAACATGCGAATAATTATTTCGGCGTGCGACTAGGTCAACTCTCTCAATAACATGGTTTCTATATGATTGCGTTCGTTAAGTAGATTCGGCCAAAGGAGAAAAATTTGAATTTTCATATGATTGGTAGAATACATATCATTTGTCGGCAGTCTTGCAAGCTTTATATTTCAGCATCGAAATATTAACATGCTTTTACTAAAGTAATGTATGTGGAATTTTCGTAGGTTTCAAATAGTGGCCTCACCTATTCAAATGGTTAGAAAACGATCAATGTAGTCAGGGTATTTGACAAACAGCTGCCTTTGGGGTTTTTTTCGCATCTATTGTCAAATAAATGGATCATATCTTTTATGCAGCACATCCCTGTTGTAAAATGGGAAACGCATGGTATGTAGATAATAGAGATCCTCTGTATATATATATAAATATATATATATATATATATATATATATATATATATATATATATATATATATATATATATATATATATATATATATATATATATATATATATATATATATATATATATATATATATATATATATATATATATATATATATATATATATATATATATATATATGCATTTATGTTTGTTTGTGATTGGCGTCATAGAAAATTGATTATGTGGAAGATGCCGACTGTGATGGACCCCGATTGATTTACTGAGAATACATTGCACATCGTACATGCAGCTCCTGATGAAATATTCTCGAGGGCTTTGTTGCCCTTGTCACAGGTACATAAAGCTTGTGCTTGAACCCATTGTATCAATTGAGCTCGACGGAGTTCCTGGCGACGAAACACCTTGAGAGAGTTGGCATGATCTGTCGCTCTTTGTGGCATGCCTTGACGAACGCACACCTTTCCAGTATTTTAATACATGCTGTACGTATGCAATTTATTCGAAAAGTCGCAGGGTCAAGGTCATAGTGTCTTATGGTTTGTTAAGTTGCCATAATCGTATACTCCTGTCTGATTATAATAAACCTTGACGACAGGATGCCATAACACTGCCATCGTGCTGACGCCAAAATGATCATGTCAGCGGTGAAGTCGACGGTATGGCTTGTGACACCATTGTGGTGACTGAGTGGTTAGAAATGCTGCCATTGACAAATTAATCCTTCATTTTAGGAACGTCCGCATGCTAATTTATTGTGGATTTGCACGAGACAAAATGTGCAGTGGAACTCATTACTCTGGGTTTGATGCATAAAAAACCATGGCGTGTAATTTTGCCGAGGGTAATTAATTTTACAGTTGCTATGATATTGATGAGTTTTGGCCAATAATCGGCAAATGCTGTCATGTAGGAAATATGTTAGAAATATTTGCATTGCCATATTATGCATAAATAGTTTCTAGCTTCACAATTGTTATGTTTTTACATATGATACCTAACCGTGTGCATTATATACTCAAGAATGAACTAGATGGGCAAAAAAAGGGAACAGTTTGGTTGCTCAAATTTACCTCACGGCTTGAACACTTCGGACAGGGGACAACGCGTATTGCAATATTCTGCATGGTAACGTCTGTTGTACTTACATGCCAGGGAGTCCATCCCGAAAATAAATCGCCTCCACATCACAAAGTTTGTTTTGCATGTACCCTACGGCTGCATCATATTCCCTCAAACACAGCAAACTCGTCGATTTTGTCCATGCAGTGTGTCAGATTTTGAATTTGAACTGCAATGCTATGGTCAAGACCACTGTTGTTTTTATTAAATAGATGCAACTATTCGCATATGTGGTCATCCAAAACTGAAGGATGATGTTTAGCCAGTACTTAAAGTCCGCTCAGTCTATAGGGAGATTTGAAACATATCCAACATCAAGAAGAGTCTAGTTTCTTGAAACACATGTCTCACATTTAGCTACTTTTCGAATTGTTGCTTGTATCAGGGGGTTACATCACGAGATGAGAAAGTAACCACCCGTGATCTGGCCTCGCCATAAGAGTAGTAGAAATACAGGTCATCACTACTATCATCCTACCAATTTATTAAGTTGCAAGGCTGGATCAGAAACCCACGGAGGTGATTCATCAACAGCCACCATTATTCATTACCTGAATCAGATATACTGTTAGCAATCTTAGTAGCTCGCCTTTCAAACGCTTGAATTGTAAATTGTAGTAATACCTCTATGTATCTAGACTTCCATCGCAGTAGAGAGATGCTGTATTTGGTTGTCACATTAGTGATTTTGGCATAAAACTTTTCAGTGTGGACACTATGGGTGATTTCAAGGTAATCAAATGGATACAATGATAAGGGAAATGGTAATGCGCCCTGCCATCTATCTGGCAGTTCAGCAGACAATTATGGTGACGCATTTTTGACTTTATATCGATGACATCATCCGCTTGGATGGCGTATTAACCTACACTTCTATGTGCATCCACCTATAGTCACGTGAAGCATGAAAGCTCCAAACATATGCAGCGTAATCGTCTCACAATGCAACCGTGTCGCCGTTGCAGGATAAATACGATAGAACAGAACAAGATGTAGCTACTCAGAGCTCTAGGCGTTCCGCATGGTTTGTTGCGAATGCACACAACACTATTGTGCATACTGACAAAGTTCAATGTCGTACTACGATACTGTGTACTTAGGTGACGTCTTATATATATTTTGCTTCCAGCTTAGTGTCATCAGTAGCCAGTGTAAAGGCAGCCCATGGAAATTTAAAAGTAGAAAATATTTTGTTTTCTAACAGTAGTCGGATCGTAACGCTTCTGAAGATTGAAACCGAGATATACTCTTAACAAACCGTTTTAGAGCCGACGTAATCAACATCAGCTTTGTTAGCATGATATTATGAACGATTCACGAACATTTCGTGAAAATCGACCAGCCATATAATTGCCCAGTCGATATATTCAGTGTTTGCATACTTGTTGACTATCGCAATAACGTTTTTGACCAATTTCGGATTCTTGGGCTGCTGTGCTACACGAGTATTACTTAACACAGTTACCATTTTAAATAGATACTGCAATGATCAACTTAATTGCACAAGAGAACTATTTTGGTTGTTAAAGTCTTAGAAAAAAGAATGCCTTCAAAATTTCTTTTGACTTTTCTTGTACATGTCTCTTACACTTAGTGAAAGGAATGTAATGGCAATATAGACAGTAGTTTATTTGAATTATATCAAAGGTCAGGCAGGAATGTGTAAACACATAAGTATAGTAGTTTATCGGATAAAAGACTTTGTGCTGAGTAGGTCGAGCGTTTCGATTAATACATTGCGACTAGGCATATTGTTACATCTATTATTTATAATAGTAATAGCATTTATTTCGCATTTGTAATGGTTGACAAAACCGCCCCTTGTTTACTTCATTGGTACTATTAAAATTGTCAGAGAAGCTATTGTTCCACTTAACTCTTAACGATTGATGCGTATGCATGTTAAGTAGGAGTATAGCTTTCATAGCACATATACCACGCTCTTGTAACAAACCAGACAATTACATAAAATTAACTCGATCAAACGCTTTGGAAGCATCCAATAATATGACTTAACATGGTGAATCTTCACTGACATAATTATCTATGATTTCCTTGAATACAAAAGTACACTGTGTTGTTGAGTGTGACCGTTTAAATCCAAATTGTAAACTACCCGATTTGAATACATCGCTTTGATAATCAATAATCACATTATCTAACAGTTTTCCTGTGATACCACTAAGAGCTACTGATCAATAATTATCACTGCTGTTAAATGATTTGTTTCTGTTCCTAGGAATAGGAACATGCGTAGATGTTAGCATACCACGTTGTGTATGTGCATGATTCAACATCATAGTAAAAAGTTTTGATAGATGGGCATATAACTCATCGCAGCCATTTAGTATGTGATCAGAAATTATTACACAAAAATCGTCGGTTTTATCTCCTTTAAGCTTACAAGCTGCTCGCCTAACTTGTGAAATGTCGATAGCATGCAAAGAGCCACATGTACCACCGGCACAATTAGAGTGCACATCATGACCAAATGATGTATTAAGGGCAGCCATTGCAGACTTACTTTAGTACACATTATTGTAAAGTATTTCATATTTATCTTTAAAGACATTGCATATCTTGTCGTCGCGGTGCACGCCCTCCATTACAGACGCGGTCGACTTTGTTTTGCAATGCTTCTTCCGTATTTCTTTCCAGAAATTGTGACCATCACTTGTGGCCAAAGAAGCTGCCATTCTATCAGAAGCAAGTTTATTTTGATTTCTGATCACGTACCGTGACGCCCTTTTATAACCTCGCTTTGCTTTACGCATGATGTATTTAAGAACGCCAGAAGTGGGACACCAATTTTCCACCCAGAGTTGATACCAAAATATTGATTTTGCTTTCAGCTGATTGACTTGTTCACCCCAGCCAGGCCGATGATTACGTTTCCTATTACCAGTTATACACTGAACAGCTGCTCTGACACATCCATTCACGATTTCCTCATAGTAATGATCAATATCTTTGTTATGGTCATTGCAATCAATCTGTGTACAAATAAATGCATCCTTTGAAACATTCAGCTCTAGTAACAACTTCCTCAATTTACGCATGTAACTATCAATATCGCTGACATCACTTTCCCTCCATTTGGGTCTATTAGTGGTAGGACGCTCATCATTAACCACCTGTGGAACATTTATATCTAGCGTGTAAGTATAGGACTTTGGTCAGATAAATTATATCCTTCATGAAGATATTCGTATTTTGACATTGAAGAACGCAGTGTTGATCTTGTATGTGACATATCACTCTCATAGGTAAAATCTACACAGTTATTATCCAACAAATCGCAAGGGATTAAACATTGCTCCTCACAAAATGTCTTTAGAGCAACAGTGTGAGGGGAATCTGCACGAGCGAAGTCAGTGTTTAAGTTACCTCCAATAATTATATCATCGACATCCGTACAATACATTATGACTGAGTTGACGTGGACAAGAAGCTCGACATACTCATTGGTAGGTGCTGACTTTTGATAACATGGCATATACAAACTGTTAACTGAAATCCTATGGGACATATTGTTTGATTGCAGGGTTAAAATGCAAGCGTGACACCTTCTATTATGTACACCATCGATCGATGTAGTTAATTTGGACGACTTATATGTGTCGTTAATTATTCAACCTCCTTTACGCTCAGGTGTTGTTTAGTTAACGGCAGTTAGTGTTTCCGGGCTCACTTTTATCGACCCATTGCCAAGGCTTGCCTGGCTTCATTAGTAAATGCGACATTGATCCTCTGGTTGCCCTCAGCGGGCAATTTACCCTCGCACTTTTGTTATCACCAACACAGACAGGTTGCTGTTATCTGCGTGATGTGGCCCATCAATGTTGGCACACTTGCTAATGCATGAGCAGACACATGTAAATGAACACAAATTAATAATGAGATTAAATGCCTATTTAATATTGAGTAGGTTTAGCATGTTGTGATACTATGTTACATTGTTAATACGTCCAAGGTGTGCCCCCCCCCCGCCATATGTTTGATTATCCTGTATACAGCACAAAGGTAGCATTAACTGAAGATATATTCAGTGTACATTTTCAGTGCAGTACCGAGGTTTTAGTTGACCAGGACGCATGCCTTTTGTTAAGAGCCTTATTCTATAAATTAAGAGAACCAAACCAACAGGGCGAGCATAAAAGGTCAGTGCCGTGATTGGCTCAGCGGTGAAAAACAAGTGCAAATCATATAATTGCGGATGCTGAGAGCTACATGATGACGCGTATATGATAGATGTAGAAATCAGAACACCAATTGACACGAACTGTCACTTGAACAATATGCTTATTGCCACATTTAAAGGTTCGGTACACATGTCATGCGCAATAGATGCCAATTAATCGACGTATACGTAGACGTACAAGTGAGTTTCAATAGATACACCCACCCTGCTGCTGTCGCCATGTATAGCAGTCATACGCCTTCATTATTCTCACTACTTACCCGCTTATCCTCAGGATAACGTAATTGGCCCCCGGCCGTTTTTGTCCGCCCGAATCCCTTCACTAGGCTGCTCCACGTCGATAATCACTACCTAGAGCTGATGTGGCCTAAACTTGGCTTAGTCTTACTGTTGTTGTTTTTCGAGTCACGCAATCACTATGTCAATATGCACATCGGCAAATAGGCCTCACAGTCTCAAAACAATTACCCTATAAATATATCTGATAGCGCGAATTTCTTTGCAGCGACATCAAATACTCCGCAAATGAATTATTCATTGCATCTTATATTTTGTAAGACCATCAAGTGACCTGGTTTGCCCCATGCTAATCAACGCCGCAAACGCGCGTCTAGGGTTCTCTTCGGATAGAAACGGTCCGATAAATGAGTAAATTGTAAATTGACTTCGATGTATGCCATTTGCTGCTCGTCAATAGCATTGGCCACATAGGCATTGCAGAGGAGTCTTATGTGGCAATTATTAGCGTTTCCTTAATAAATATGACCTTCCTATTAGGTAGTTCTTCGACAAGCGGTTGATTTAGGCACAAATGATATTCTAGTGCCCGTATAATATATGACGTGGTGCAGGTCTATGTTTATATTTCTCCCTAACCGCTGAAATGTTTTGTATGCTTATTTGACCCACTGATTTGTGATTTTATAAGTCATTTAGGGCACTTTGTGGTGTTCAATCTATGATTCTTCACTTCGCGTTTGCTGTCCCGAAGATTTAAATTAACCCATTCTTTAACCTAAATGTCTCTATATTTCTGCCACGACAAGTTCGCTCAGCAATACTTAGCTATTGACGATCCTTAGGCATCGTTACGTAATGTCCGATTTTCAACTTTTCTCATCGTGTCAAAGAGTTTAAAGTTACGCTGAGAGGGCGCTACCCCGAAATCAACACATCGGACTGTTGATCCTGAGTCTCGAGGATCGGTGTCTGGCTGCAAATGTTGAAGATATGAAATGTTTTGATTGGTCAAGGCTACCGCGCCCCAGAATATTTCATGTAATTCTTTGATTCCTTTTATTTTCCCCCAAATGAATAGAACTGAGTTCACTTCTGCCGGATCAGTTGCGCTCAGAACAAGCGAGTGTTACCTGCACCATTCCGCAGTCTGGTGGCGGTCACACACACAATGTACTGGAGGAAAACACGATATCAACAAAAGCTTCATAACCCGTTTCATCCCTTAAGTTCCGACAACTACAGACGAAAATCCCCAAGCTATGATCATCAAAGTCGATAAAACAGCAACACTTACACCAGTTTATGTTCATCGTGTATTAGCTGTATCAACTGATTAAAGATGATTACTATTGTTGAAGACCTAACAGAGAATGAGCGAAAGGGAGAGAGCAATATTGTCAAATCGAGGACGGCTGTCGGAAAGCAGGGGGCTACAAAGAGATTGATATGTATCAGTATATATATATATATATATATATATATATATATATAGATATATATATATATATATCTATATATATATATATATATATATATATATATATATATATATATATATATATATATTTATATATATATATATATATATATATATATATATATATATATATATATATTTAGATTTTTATACACATAAATATATATATATATATGTATATATATATATATACTATATATATATATATTTATATATTTTTATACACATAAATATATATATATGTGTGAATATATATATATATACATACATTTATATATATATATATATGTATATATATATATATATATATATATATATATATATATATATATATATATATATATATATATATGCATAAACATATATATATGAATATGTAGGTTTGCAGATATATACATATATTTGCATATATATAAATGATTATATATAAATATATACGGTTACATATATATGATTGTATATATATGCATATATATATATATATATGCATATATATATATATATTTATATATATATATATATATATATATATAATTTAATGTATTTATATATATGATTATATGATATATATATATATATATATATATATATATATATATATATATATATATATATATATATATATATATATATATATAGACATGCATATCTATATATATAGACATACATATCTATATATATATATTGAACAGATGTAAAAGTTATTGAAGTGCAAATGACGCAAAGGAAACGATTCGCTTGATTCCAAAACAATGTCAACAAACACATTGATATGGCTGTTCTTGCTGCCTTACGTGACATCAAGCACTCGGCGGTCGAAATACTACTATGCAGCCACAATATGAGCGATTAAGGTTATATCATAGTCATTGCCCCACACATATTTATTTCAATTCACTGTCGTTAAATAATGAGCAATAAGTGATTGCGGCCGGTTGTGTGTCATTAACGTGTTGCATAAGTATTAATTCTGGTACCAGACTAATTTGGTAATCGAGTTAGCCAATTAATAAACAAGCAAAGGTCGCATCATCTAATTCAAAGCAGAATGCCAGACAGCTATTTATCACATAACTTTCATCGCCAGCAACCATTTAATAGCACACAGTTATGTCGTGTGATTGCATGGCTACTCCACCACATCCCGCCTGGATTGATATGAATTTTAATTGGCAATTATGTCATAACTGAGACAATGCTTGATCATACCATATGTATATCGCAAGCTGAGGTACCCGGCAAAGGGTGCTGATTCCACACAAAATAGGGGCAATTAGCTGTTTTCCAGAAATCGAAAACTCTGCGAACGCTGAATACAATAGGCAGTGCCTGGTTTGTGCATATTAATAAGCGTTGTCATAGCTACTTACTATGATGCATCCCATGGTGAAACATAAACACAATAGTTTCGTGTTAACACAAACATCAGATATTTGTAAAACGAGATAAGCTATATGATTCGCCACTGCGATGTACATCATAGTTTAATTGTTGACCATATGCGAAAAATTTTCCACCACGCCCCTTACAATTTAATTCGCCCCACATTTGCATTTTCAAATATTTTTGGCCCCCCTTCACAATGGTCATCATCATAATCAACATCATTATCTTCATCATCATCATCATCATCATCATCATCATCATCATCATCATCATCATCATCATCATCATCATCATCATCATCATCATCATCATCATCATATCATCATCATCATCATCATCATCATCATAATCGTTATCATCATTATGCTCACAATTATCAAACTGTCTTACTGAGAAAGATAGGCTGACGATTATCAACACTTCTATGCACCCGGTATTCGCTTTCTGTCCCGCGACAAAGAACACAAAGGATCGTTATAATTATGCTACAGGTAGCTAAACATATATATATATATATATATATATATATATATATATATATATATATATATATATATATATATATATATATATATATATATATATATATATATATATATATATATATATATATATATTATATATATATATATATATACATATATATATATATATATATATATATATATATTTATATATATATATGTATATGTATATATACTGACGATTACAACCATTCGTTAACTCCAACTTTTCGTGGACGAAGTACATTTTTACTATGGTTATATTATAATTAATAATTCGGCATAACTTAACTAATATTATGAATAAGTTTAAGGCAAATAAAATCTTTTTGCCACTTTTTAATCCAAATATATTTATATATATACATATATATATATATATATATATATATATATATATATATAAAATATAATATGTATATATATATATATATATATGTATACATATATATATATATATGTATATATACATATATATATATATATATATATATATATATATGTATATATATATATATATATATATATATATATATATATATATATATATATATATATATACATATTTATATGAACCATCCTCATATTGCTTTGAAAATGTGAAGAATAAATTTGATGCTTGTGAACTGTTTGGCATTACTAAAAAGGTTATAAAAAGAAATGGCAGCCATAGCGTAAGTATACGCCAAGACATAAAGACCTAGACAACTCTTCATTTCCAGGTGTTACCACATGGTACTAGCGTGTAGGTGGTTTTTAATGTAGTCAACAGCTCTTCTTACCCTTAATCAGCGATTCATGAATAACATAGTAAATATATAGTACGCTATGCGCCATAACTACATTCCCATATTACCAATAAAACCTTTACTGCTTTCATCGCTTGCATTGCATTAAGTTATCCATCAATTTGGGTGGTGCAAGTACCACTTTATCACTCGTCCTGTTTCTGCTGTGTGCCTTGACTCGCACTACCACAATAGTGTTGACGTACTTAATCCAGCTTTACAATCGACCAAAGCGAAATTCTTAAAAAATATGTATATTGCCATACCAACTTTATAATGGTGAAATAGACAGCATTGTTTATGATTATTTGCGTATTAGGGTTGTAAGGACAAGCAAGGCCATTGTAAGGTGCTCTAACCTTACCAATAAAGTTGAATATGCTGAACAAATTGACATCAATTTGTACCTGAATAGATCTTGGTAGTCAAGGCATTTGTTAATTAATTACATTTTGCAACATATGTATATGCATTTGAATTCGTTTGCCATGAGCTCATTGAATCAGGAACTAAAACTGTCACTTCAACTTAAGAGTCACTATCTTATTCTGAAAAGCACATACCAAATAAAATATATATATCCAATCA
>CM067353.1:2914527-2966604 GCA_034190875.2 Urechis unicinctus | reverse complement strand
TAGGTTCATTAGCAGAGTTCAAGGCCATTTGCGTGAGATCACAATTTAAGTCATACCCTCGAACAAAGTTCATAACGTTAGTGTCTCTTGGTACAGTTCTGATGTAAATCATCTATTATATACATTGCCAAACAACATGTTACGTGACTGAAATACTATAAGTGAATAGCGAAGAAACATTTGTCCCCCGACAAAGCAGTCTTCAATCATTAGGCAAGATACTAATACAATCCTTCAATAAAGGAAAATCTTCGTAGCTTAATCTTACAATTTAGTTAAAGCCATTCTTGCAAAGCTTACAAGCGATTAACATTATGGCATTGTACTCAGTTTTGGTCGAATGCTCGTGCCATCACAGCTCTGCGATCACTAAAATATAAGTCAACAATCATTCGAAGCATGCATTTAGATGTCACAATTATAAGAATATCATAATTTCATCTGGCGAAGGAACCGAATTGTACTCGCAGCATTAAGGTCGATTTTGCAATCACCTTGTCCATGATAGAATCATACGTTTGTACCCAAGCATCTTAACATTATGCTCACTAGAACCCGACCTAACTGATTTTCTGTCTGCTGATTTATGCAAACGTGCATGGAGAGGAAGCCTCACCTTCTCTGCTGACTTCCTTCCACAAGGGAAACTTGCATCAACATCCGCAGATTCAAGGTCAAATCTGGGGACTTAACAAACTCACTAGATTTATTCTTCATCTTCCTAATTGGCAGCGAAGGCAGTATCATATCTTTGTTACGGTAAAAGGAGAAGGTTTGATGAATATCTATGTGTCACAACTGCAGTGTTGTAAACGAGCAGTTGATAAGCAGCGAGGCACCATTGCCTGGATACTGTTAGTAAGTAGTTTCGTTTATCAAGAGCGATAACCTTGATTGCATTCATCCCAAGACAATGTAGATGAAGCGTCTCATATGGCGGAGATTTCGTTTTTGCTGAGCACCGAACCATAAACACTCCGTAATTACATAGACATTTGATCCTGTCACCCAAGCTGTAACAATGAAGACATCCCACTAGTTGGGCTCCTCCGCTCGTGTTGCTGTATAAGTATTATATACATGGGCAATATTGTCTAGGGGAACATAATGTAATCTCCCAATATTAAACCGCCTGGTTACTCGGTAGAGGTTTTCAGACAGTTACAATACCTCGCTATAATACCAAGTTGACATTTTCCTGGATCCTATATTTAGGATAGTTATTTGCGTACCTAATATTGAAGATTGCATTTGGATTCCAAAGTCGGTTTAATACATTGTATAAATGCGATATAATGATCTGGCAATGATATGACAGGACGGCCATATTTTCATTATCCGCCATATAATACATTAGTCTTTCTGTTTAGTGGGTGAAACACTGAGAGACATTAACGGGTATAACACTGAGAGACATTAAAGGGTATAACACTGAGAGACATTAACGGCTATAACACTGAGAGACATTAAAGGGTATAACACTGAGAGACATTAACGGGTTGAACACTGAGAGACATTACCTGGTAGAACACTGAGAAACATAAATATGCCAGGTAGTAGGAAGGTATATTGCAAGCGATGTCAACTACAAAGAGAAAATGCAATGACGTATAATGAGCTTCAGCCAACCTCTTGACACGCCATCACTCACTTAGCTAAGACGAAAGTTATTTAGCTTTACCTTACCACATATACAAACCTATCAACAGCACCACTATAGCGGTGCGGAGGACAGACGGCGGTAACTCGCCAACCCTTCTACTTGATCACCTGATTACTAATATTACAAGAACAAGAAGAAATGACATCCTACTCGTGGCTTCCAGATTGCGATGAAGAAGCTATGTGATACCGTGGACAACATCTTTACGAATCATGTATATTACCGATTAATCATAGTAAGGAATCTGTTGCTTAACGACTATGTATAGCATGTTAGCCGATCATCGCTGAATAGTATGTTAGCCGACCATCGCTCAATAGTATGTTAGCCGATCATCGCTCCAGGGATATTATGCACAAAATTTATGTCTAGTACATAGAATATGCAGAATACTGCAAAATGACCCATATTGATGTCGGTAAAGACACATTTATTAACGTATGCATTATCCAGTAGATGTTGGAACATCTGCCTTCGGTTGCATCAATTCTAATTACCTATTCAAGCAAAATTCTGACCAGCACGTCAACCCATAATCGAAAAAATCGGCCAAAGCTTTTTTCCCAGAGCTACATATAGGTTCGTTGGCAGGCGCTACTAACTTCATCTTCATTGCGTCTAACTAGACCAATAAATAAACTGTACAGTTGGTTGAAGATAATCCAGAAATGCTTGATCGTTCAGCGAAAATGCAACATCTATTGTAATACTTTAGACAGCAATAAAACATGTTTGGATGTGATACTAACGGCAACTGCGTTCCAGATTTAGAATTACTACAATACGCGCTGCAACGGGCAAACAAATCAATTTACTGGTAATACAGGCAATCCCAATTAGGATTTTTATAGTATGATAAGCGACGCACGCGCTGCGGCCTCAGAAATGACGGCCGCTGTTAATGTGGGCCAAATGAGGTCATTAGTATGCCGTGGATACTGATCGTGCAGAATGTGGTCTTTGGTGAATGCTCTGTGCATCCATTGCTTAGCAATAACACAAAAACCTGACGTCCATCCTATGGCATGAAATTGCATTAGTTCAGTAGACAGGTCATTTCTACGATCTTATCATTAACTGACACATATGTGACAAATGCAAACGTTTTTAAACAACCTGATAGATATTTTTATCATCTATCTGGATAAAGGGAAGATCTTCTGGGATAAACACGCCGCATCACCAGCAGGTAAGATCAATGCATCACCAGCAGTTCACATAAATGCATCACCAGCAGGTCGCACAAAGCATCACAAGCAGGTCACATCAATGCACCACCAGAAGTTCACATCAATGCATCCCCAGCAGGTCACATCAACACATCACCAGCAGTTCACATCAATGCACCACCAGCAGGTCACATCAATCACCAGCAGTTCACATCACACCACCAGCAGTTCACATCAATGCATTACCAGCAGGCAACATCAACGCATCGCCAGCAGGTCACATCAATGCATCACCAGTATTTCACATCAATGCATCACCAGCAGTCACATCAATGCATTACCAACAGGTCACATCAACGCATCACCAGCAAGTCACATCAATGCATCACCAGCATTTCACATCAATGCATCACCAGCAGGTCACATCAACACATCACCAGCAGGTCACATAAATGCATTACCAGCAGGTCATATCAACGCATCACCAGCAGGTCACATCAACCCATCGCAAGCAGGTCACATCATCACATCACCATCATTTCACATCAACGCATCACCAGCAGATTACATCAACGCATCCCCAGCAGTTCACATCAATGCATTACCAGCAGGTCACTTCAATGCATCACCAGCAGGTCACATCAATGCAGCAACAGTATTAATCAAGGCTTATTCTAAAACATCGCATCCTATTTACAAAAACACATTTAGTTATATTAGCAGACATTAATGTCTTAAAATTCGAAATTGTGTAATCGATGGAAAAATTATTGTCCGTGTCCACGTGCCAATTTTGTACTTAACAATTTATTTGGTAGTTCGAGATACAAAAGGCAGGAAACGTAAAGAAAAGGGCCTCCGGAGATTGTGGTAAACTGCCCCAGCTTTATGCTGGATCTAGACACGATGTTTATACACCTGTACATCATTTTATTACCTGCACGTTTTAGAAAAGTCAGCAATTTATAGGAACAATATATTGAATTGCAGACATTCCATTTCTATTCTATAATGGCGTGGACAATGGATCACCGCTATTCAAGGGAGACAAGGCGTTAATCTATGCATCACACGTATCACAGGTGTGCATATATCTAGTTTCATACCGACTCTCTGTCTATAACAATGATAAAACTAGACGCCAGGTGCAATGTTTCAGAGGCAATAGCAAGAAAATCTCCTATTCCGATGCAGAAAACTAGTTTTCACATTGCCACGCTTAGCGTTAATGATGTTCGGTTATTGGTTCGGATAAGTTTATGTTTCTCGACGGGATTGGGCTGTGCTTAATATGATGACACAACGCAGTGCGAACCTGATCAGAATATAAAAGGAAATATTGATCGCGTGGCAAGGAATGTCGACAAATAGGCTTTGCTAACTGTACACATCACATATTTTATTTTCTTGTTTAGCGTATGTTTTTAGTAAACCAGGTTAGTACGTAATTGAATATGAATTCTCTCATTTTCTTGAAATGCATCAATAAATGCGCTAATCGAGCTGTTAATGAAGCCTTCAGTGGAAATACTATAATTCATAGTGCACTAAGATTGCGATTTGCTGATTTACCGTCACATTATAGCTGCATATTCCCCTGGTGCTCGTAACGGTTCCGAGTAATCTTGATGCAGAGTAGATTCCAAGGGTTCTTTGCACGCCTACAAGTGCTATAATATTTACAGCTCCAACCAACCTCTTGCCATCGCTATGTATTTACTCCACTATTGTCCCATATCCCTGCTGATCGCTAGCCCGCATTTCAAAAACTTGGCAATCAGTCTGTGTGACATTTTACTCTTTCGAAATCATCTCCCTGAGCTAAGTTCTATCGTCAATCGGCATCTAGATGCATTGCGACCTAACCTTGGCACCATCTTGGCGTAGTTGTCTTTCGGGTCAGGCAACCTCGCTGTCATTTGTGGATATTGGTAATAAAAGCAACCCCAGGAAAAGAAAACATAAGCATAGCGGCATATCCGTATGCTTCGGACTACAGCTCTTCATTGCCCTTCACACACGTCTAAAGTGTTTGGGAAAAATATAACCAGTCGAAAAATTATATATATTGTCTCCTTTCTTGCACGGAGTAAAGTAAACTAAGATGTAGGCAATAATTAAGCAAGAATGTTAGATATAAGATGCCCCGAAGTAACTTAGAAAAAAAGATACCTCATAGTCAATTATAAAACTCATCTAAGTCAAGCTATTCGTTAAAAGCCTGACCTCCTACACTATACGCGTTTTGCCGGATTTCTAAAACGTTTTGGTTCTCATTTTGTGTCGTTGATTAATACTATTGCAGGGTGATTTTCTATTGTCTATAACTCATCGCTCAATAGATATTCATGAGTAAATGACCTTCAAAGGTACAATTTAATGAGTCACTAAGGTCTGTGCATGATGATTTGAATGCAACCCATGTACTGCTTGCTAGTTAAATCATTCTGAAGTCGATGTCATTTCGAAGCAGAAATGTTGTAGTGGTTAATCGTGTTGTTATTGAAGTGGCTCGGCCTTCTATTAAATGAGAAAATGCTATAGTAACCATGAACTACTTTAACGCGGCGGAGTCTATGCGTCTTTACTCCACATGTCGGTGTCACTTTGATTTCAATGCAAGGCTCATTCACTCATCAAGGTTTGAATAAGAGCCAAAAAAAATCGATGAATGAATGCAAATAACAGATCATGGAATAGATTCAATTCTCGCTACACGTCAGTTGCTATCAACTATATGTCATAACCAATCGGTTGCCAATTATGGGTACAGACATCTTTCTTTCCTAGCACGGACTTTTGATACACCTCCACTTGCACCAGAAGCATTAAATTTGCCATTTCCTTGCGAGAAGCCATGACATCCTACTCCAAGATATACAATCTCGCAGCTGGGTCAATTAAATGGAAATCACGTGAATAGTTTCATCTGATAGATCATACTGTTGAACACAATACCGAACAATGCAGCTCTGTTTATAAGTTCAAATGATGATAAACATTGTTCTTGTTTAGTCATTAGAACATGTCTCCGTATTACACACTGTTTATCGTCACGTATAATTCCTACATTTCTAAAACAAGTGTTCCGTTTCCGGTTCCGCGCTATAATCAGGTCCTGTTGTCGCTGTGGTTGGCTGCAAACTGTCAAATTTCTTAGCTATCTGCTCTATAAGATTACACCAGCAGCAAGCGACTGCTAATACCGTTGAGTGTGTTCGGCATGAGTCAGCATTTCATCTATTCACTCACAGTGTCATCTTGACATGAATACGACCAATACGTACGTTACAAAAAGACTGCATACTAATGAGTGTTGCCCTGGAATGGTATGATAGAATGGTGCGAGGCAAACTGTCGAGTCCAGAGTAGATTATTTTCATTTGCAGCGAATCGGTGAAGATTAATAACACAGAAATGATATTGCATAATCAAGCGTGCATGTGATTTGCATGAACATATAGATATAATCTATATGCATTAATATATATTATCCAGAGGTTTATCACATTTTAAAGATAATTTTGTTACAATAGAAAGGTAGGTATGATCAAACAAACAAATCATTGACAAGGTTACAGAAAAACAGAAGAATACATTAATTAAATCACATTTTCATAAAACATTACTCACATTAATGTGAGGTCTACACCGATGAATGTTAAATATCAGAGCACGTAACGTAGTGCAAACAGGCTATTTATAAAACATATAAAAATATATATATATATATATATATATATTATATATATATATATATATATATATATATATCTTTATATATTTAAACATATTTTATTTACACACACACACATATATATATATATATATATATATATATATATATATATATATATATGTATACATATATTTATACATATTTATATACATATATACACACACATATATATATATATATATATATATATATATATATATATATATATATATATATATGTATATATATGACGCAGATCCGAAAGAAGACCCTAGTCTACATCATAATTTTAAACTACAACCATGTAATCTAGCGAAATTGTTGTGCCAAATCGATATCGTTCGTAAAATCAAATGGTTGGGCGATTATATTTGACCCGATTACTCCATCTGAATAATTCGATTACATTGCTGCAGAAATTTATAAAGACCTTTTACTCTTCACCATGGACTTTATCTAATGTTTCTGATGGCGTATTCCGAATTATTATGTTATAGGTAATTACTTCGCTGGAGTTTACGAAATGTATAATTTCCCATGTTATCCTATTTAATTTGACTTTATTGTTATGGCAATCTTACTTGTAATTGAAATGTTTAATTACGACTCTATCTAAATCAGCGACTTCTGCTCCAATTCGTCAGCTATGATAAATAATTGAATGCACCCAAACATGTATTTTCTTAAGTCTTATATTCAGTCTCAAAGAGCTGTTCAGAGGTAACATGATTGATGTATGCCATCAGTAAAAACACTCGATGTCGCTTATAATGCAACATATCAGGCACGACGACATTAATAATGAAACGGAACCGTAAATCCATTTCTTGTTTGAAAAATAAAATAGACCGCACATGCAAGTTAATAAGACGTTCGTGGTAAGAGCACTAACACTGACATAACATCTCGCCGGCCTCGGTTATTTGGATTGTCTTCTTTATTAGTGTGAAAACCAATGAAAAGCTTATGTATGTGTGGGCAAGGTGATGATTACGACCGTTCTTCCATAAGGTTGTATATTCGTGGACAATTATGACAAAGATATGATAATGTGGCAAAGGTATGGAAAATGGTTGTGTTCGCCATTTCTATTGATGGTCAAATTATGATTACACTTATGTTTAGCTGTGGCGGGTTTGCATTCACCGTTACTGTGTCGGATCGATATATTCACGTTCGGTGCTGTGGGGAAAGCTATCAGTAAACATAGACCAATTATCGCAGATCGTTATCGTGTTTCGTCGAAATCGGAATTATAACCTACAGTGAACTTCATTACCCAATCGGCTAAGGGTATCCGGGGTGATTACTATGTCCAAATTCATAATAGCCAGATCTTGCTGCTTCCAATAACATGTCATTAACAACGTGTAGATGAATTGCGGCATTATTAGGCTATTTATTATTGAGAATGTCCAACGACGCAGGCCAATTGAATCATGCGTGCGCATCATCTCTTATGTACTGGTGCCTAGTTGATGAAATCCTAGAAATCATTCAACAAACGATGACAAGCATAAGTAGCAGATGGGATAGCTCTCTAAAGATTTAGTTATATGATTTCATAACAATGCCGCTTGCATTAAAAAAAACATATGCTACAGGCAAAGACCGTATTTTACTTTTGTGCGCGTTATTCACAAGGGTAAGCTGTCTTCTCAGAGGTATTGCTTACAAATCGCCGACAATCATGAACGAACCTTGCATCCATATTGAGTCACTCAAGAAGTATTCAATGCTTCAATATTAATCGATCCCGTCATCGAAAATCTCCAGAATCTATGTCCTTGATTAAAAACGATTATATGTTTGCTGCAGACCTGGTGCTTAAAGATAATCGCGTTGATATTGATAGCCCAATACCCATAATTGGAGCGTGTCTGAATCCAGGCTAGTCAAGGGAACAATCAGGTAATAATAAGATTGACACCGCTGCCATTGCATTGATGGCAACAGGTTTCATCATGCAATACTAATGCGCGTTTGATATATCGTCCGACTTTATCACACAACACGTGCAAGCTTAGTCTTGCATGCGTTCATGTTAATTATTTACCGAATTGATTTCGTTGCCATGGTAATATATCCACTTTGCGCCGCACCATCAACCATCCCTCGTAGTATACTGTACGGCAACATCCATCTCGCACATGATGGTAATATGTAGATGATAAAGATATCTTTGGTTGGTCTTTTCCGCGTTCAGACTACCTGAAAACCTGTTTTTCAGATTGAAGGGCGTATTGCAGAACAGGAAAAATCACTGCTTATTTGGAGAACATTCAGTGGCAGCCATATCCTCCTTCAAGCGTTTACCGATACATGAGCTATTTCAATATAATTTGAGTAGGCACATTCTACATAGTATGTAGTGTATTTCTCGTGTAATTTAGCACAATCGTTACTAAGTACAGACCTAATGGCGATCGCATATATATATCTAAAACGTCCTTCTTCTTATTAACTTTTGACTTTATGCTACATTTTTCTCTTACAGGATCAATAAATGTAGCAAACTGCATTATTATATTTCGCCAAATAAAAATGGCTTAATAAGCATCACCAATTGTAGAGTAAAGCTTAATGTCATCTATGTTAGAACTGGGAATATAAGTCTTGTAGCTCAAATCAGCATTTTATGTGGGGAGATTTACTCATACATCTGCGAGAGCCTCCGGGATCTATCATAAAACGTTGCTGATGCTATACAGCGTGGTCAGCTTAGGAGGTTGATTCATGAACAAATGTGCTGAGGTAAATTGTTTTATCTTTTTGCGACAGCACAAAGACAAGCGCTTCAGGTAAGAGAATCAACGTATACGCGGCGAAGGCATCCTCGCCAGACCTGCGACGACAAAGAAAAGAAGGCTTCATACCATGACACACATTATCATTCTTAGGTGCCCATCTCAGGGCCAACGTCAATCCTGCAACATCCGCGAATGTCTGCTGTGCGTAATATTCCATATTTATACATATTTATATTCATAAATAGATATACATATTTATATATATAAATATAAACATATATATATACGTATATGTGTGTGTACATATATATAAATATGTACATATAATTTTATTTATTTATATATGCATAAATGCACATAAACATACACCAAATTATAATTATATATATATATATTTATACATATTTATATATGTATAAATATATACATAGATATATACACTTATTTATATACCTATATTTATATACATATATGCGTGTGAGTATATTTATATATTTACATATACATATGATTATACATATGTATAAATGTACAAATACATACATGAATTATATCTATATATAAATATATATAAATATATTCATGTATATATATAAATAATAACTACAATAATAAATATAATCGGATAGGATGCCGTAATTAGTCGACCTGGTAAAACTACTGGATTGATTGTATGAACGGAAGGAATATTTAAAAGAGTTGCATCGGCAATACTTATCACAACCATAATTCATTCTGTGATCGCTACATGTTCAAGTATGTACACATGCCAGACAGCACCAAAAGCTTACAGATTAACACCCTCGACTCCATAACTTTTGTTGAGACAATTTGATGAATAGGTAATGCGAATAGGCACATACGATTGCAATATTTCCCCTCTA
Organism: Urechis unicinctus; assembly: GCA_034190875.2. NCBI lineage: Eukaryota > Metazoa > Annelida > Polychaeta > Xenopneusta > Urechidae > Urechis > Urechis unicinctus. Next base: position 2,956,420 of record CM067353.1, on the reverse strand, counting down.
ATTTAACGATGTGTCAATTGAAAAACATCATTTCACGATTGAATGATAAGGCGTCGGTACGTTTTATTCATAGCATAAATCGGATATCATTGAAGAACTATAGATGCCATTTATTCAATAGATTACTCAGGCAAAGTACCATCATAAATCGCAATTGTGCTTAAATTGACTTGTGCTGTATTTTGCAAAGAGAAATGCGCTAAACTTATGTGTTTTATTCAGACCTAAGCTGGTGACATCTCCTCTCCCATAGATAATGGTGTGTATACAGGTGCTTTTATATCGCATCAAGAAATTGGTCATGTTTAGATATTGTGTAGCACCTTTATTCAACATTAGACTCAGTACAACGATTAATAGATAACGCGTAATGTGAGTTCCAGTTTAATGCGGCTTTCGTAGCGGCAAATATATTATTTCATCTTTATTTTGAAAAGTATTCATTAGTATCCATACTTCGAATTAAGTCTTAAACCTACGCGGATTGGAGTCGTCGCACAAACATTTCGGTGTAATAGTATTGATTGTAACGTACGATTGTCATCGATAAAACAAAATTTTTACGAATACGAACACATGCAAGCGGTAGCAACCAAAGTATCGTGTCATGATACAATATCTCCAATGTTCCGCGAAGTGATTTATTAAGGTTGTGATCAACCTACATACCAAAGTGCTTTGTCAAACTGTCCAGTCGTTTTGCAGCAACGTAAGTGTCGTTGAAATTCTCGCAAAGGCTGCGCCTGCACCAAATTGATGACAGGCTCTGAACATGCTACATGTACTGGCCAGACTGCGCTGAGATGTCGATCACCGAGATAACACAAACGCCAATCCCCCGATCTTGTTTGCCACGAACAAATGTGTAATGTCAAACCATTAAGCTTCATGGGAGATTGATCCGCATGACCGAAAATATTGAACAGCAAAGGTTCGCTTTATCATTTCTGTACTTGTGATCTCTGATCGAACCCTTAAACAGATTTCTCACTTCTATGAATGTAGACACTACGTCATTTCCGTTGGGTTAAATAACCCAGGCTTCTTCGTGAGCAGTGTTTGGGGGCGTGTATCGATGGCTACAAATCGAGCACAGCGAGCATATCAACATAGATAACCCGAGGGATCGGCCCAATTGGGATTGACGGAGCTCAGTGTATGTTTATTGGAAATGGGCGGACTACAATAGGAGTAATATACCAGACAAAAGACTAACTACACGTATAGCTGCTATAAAAATGTGTATGCTACCACGGTGTATGCTCATAACATGACTATTGCAGCTAATCACATCAATGCTTCTTGAATAACCTACCAGAAATTAAATGGCAATGTTTATTTGTAAATGTATAATATTCTGTGTGCGCTCGCGTACATAGAAAATATTCATATGCCAATGTGTAGTTACCCATCATACAAGAGGATTTGTGCTGCGATTTTCATGTCCGTTTTTATCCTAATATTTACGGCAATGCAAGTGAGTGAAAAAAAAGGATAATGCCATTATGATTTATGATATATTGACAAATCATTGGTTTATTCCCATGCAGCTCAACCGATTTATTGATAGCTACCCTAAAGACAGTTTTCAAACAATGTCACCTTGGCATATTGATGATTGGCCAGCAGCGTTAGACTGTTTATTAGACACGAGATATATCAATTTTGATCGCATATATTCATATATATTCTACGTATACGTTCTAGTACTCATTGGAGAAACAATCTTTAGGAATATCCATCTGGCATTTATTTACTTCACCGTGGCATACTACGGTGCGTCCTTCGGAGGCTGTCATTTACTCCACCACGTCCACGACATTTGCAGTCATACATTGTCTAATTTCATAATGTCATAAGCATGGTCAATTGATGCATCTACGGTGATTGTGGGTTTTTACACGTATAACACAATTTTTGTTTGTTTATTTTGCTTGTGGTATAACTGTTTGAGATATAATGCCATGAAAACACTTAATTCAGAAAAAAGCAGTATATTAACGGGTAGAGGGTAGTACAACAATTGCAGACTATGGTAATTGTTTGCTTTTGCAATTCACAAAGAGTTTCTACGTTGGTAACCTCGAGTGACTCGATTAGCTCATGCCAGCATTAGAACTGGACAAACACTTTCAACAACTTAACTATCTATAACCACTGTGTCATGTTATTGACTTTTAGACCCACTGATGTTGGAGGAACTGGTGTATGGCATCAGCTGACCGTGACTCTGGTATGGGCGATAAGGCGAGCAGTTAGCAAATAACCACATGGCAGCATTCAGCAGTATTGGTGGCGGAAGAGAAATACGATTTCTTAAGGACTTATTAAGAGCATTATTTACGATTCATGCAAGCTACCAACATTATCGAATAACACCAATATAATGCCCGGCATTGCCATGAAATGGCGCAGCAATGCTGACGATGAAGGCATTTTTGGACACGACGATGCTGCCAGATGTGGAAATATCATAAAACATTAATGACTCAGTAGATGTTCAAATAATTGATTTGTTATCGGACTAAAAGGATAACGGCAGCATCAATAGCTGTAGATATATGACAGGATGAATTATAGAAAACCCCGATCCCGTCCACTTAGTTTGGAATAAGAATAAGCAATCATCATTTGCAGAATCCCCTGGCATTGTGACGTTTATTTGAGCCACAAAAAGGTGCCAACCTGACACGCCATGTATTATTTGATAGCGCATAATAAAAGTTGTCTGTTCTGTTTGTATGGCTACTTAAGCGATAACGCGTAGAGTTAATGGTAAAGATAAGCGAATGTTTACATGCTTGGTGATACTGAGATGAAAATAAGAAGTCCATTAAATGAGCATGATTAATACTCTTATCTGTGCATTATATATAATAATATCCGCCAGCACATTTGTGTTTTTATATATTGGAAGTAGCTGCTTTCGTTGGTTACTCATAGTTTGATTGATGTGACTACCACGTGTGTTAGTTCCCATAGTCTGGGAGCCAACTGCCATTTTTCCCCTTAACCTTGCATTGTTGTATTAAGTTTTTTTTATTGTTGATTTTGGTAGCCAAGGGTCTCTATTTTCAGAAACTGCTTGATGACATGTTGTCACCTTTGAGCAATTTGAGAAATTCAAGATGGCGTCCAAGATGGCCGCCATTACATATCAATGACCATAACTCCCTACCTGTTCATCATAGGAAGGTGATTTTTGTCTCTATACCTAGGTTTTAGGGGTCAAGCTATCCATTAGAACTAAGTATTATGTTAATATCATATTGTAATAGACGGACACTAATAATTCACTATTGTCTTTTCAGGCGCTGCCCGTATGACGATCACTTTTTCGTGTCCAAATTTGGATGTGAGAATAAGACTGAACCGTTGACAGACACTGGTCCTGTCAGGATTCAAAACTTTATCAAGCATAGCAAAATCTACGGGGACAGGTATCATGGACTTCTTGAAGAAAAAGTTAGTGAAAATCCTGAATGCATAGTTAAATCTACCTTGAAGAAAATTCTCCAAGTTGAGGTGTCTGATAGAGTTGCTGGTGGTGCAAATGTTAGTGTACTCGATGGCTCAGCAATACTTTGGGTAGTTCCTTGGCCTGCTGATGGGTCTGTGAAAGACTATATAGCGAACTTCAAATATGCCATACAAAAAAGGTTACGGGTCGAGGACGTGTATCTGATATTTGACAGATATTATGATTACAGCACGAAGAGTGTTACCAGAGGATCTAGGGCAACTGGTGTCAGTAGGGCTCATCATTTGCAAGTCAACAGTAAACTTCCAGCGCAGAAGATTCTACTAACCTCTTCCAAAAACAAAGAAGCAACTGATGCAACTGATAGTTGATGATTTTGTCCAGGATAAGAAGTTTCATGAGGACAACACACAACATCACAAGTTAGTGGTAACAGGAGCAGATCCGGTGCCAATCGAAATCTGTGAAGGTGGAGTTGTCATCTCACGGGCAGATCTGTCAACTTCACACGAAGAAGCAGATAACGTCATTGTCCAACAGGTCTTGAATTGCGCCGCGGAAAATGCAGAAAGCAAAATCACTGTTGTTGCCGATGACACTGACTTCTTTGTACTGTTGCTGCATTATCATCACATGGCAAATCTCAAGAATGTTGTATTGATGGAGTCCCCCATCAAAGGAAGGGCGGTGCTTGATATAGGCAAAACTGTGCAGAAGCATTGTCAGATAGTCGAAGGAATACTCCCGGCACATACACTTTCTGGCTGTGACACCGTCGCCTCCTATTTTAAAATTGGAAAGGCTACTGTACTCAAAACACTTCGATCGGGGCACTCACTTAACTTGTTGGGTGCACCAGGGCATTCTGTGGAATCTGTTATTCAACAGGCTACCTCCTTCATTTCCGCGTGCTATGGACAAACAGACTGTAGTACAATGTCAGAGACAAAGTTAAAGGTATGGCTGTCACAAACAGGCAAAGGGTTATCAACACCGAAGTTGTGTACCTTGTCATCAACAACTGAGGCATTCAAAGAGAATATTAAAAGAGCTCACTATCAGGCTTTGGTATGGCGGTCACTGGAAGCGCAGAATCAACCCGAGTTGGACTCAACGGAATATGGTTGGGTAAAGGATGACCAAAACAAGTCCCTTCAACCAGTCACCCTACCTGATGAAGTCGAACTAGCCCCACAGATGGTACTACGTCTAATAAAATGTGGATGCCACAGTACTACTCCATGCAGTTCACGTGCTTGTAGTTGCAACTCTGCAAACATGAAATGCACAATATTATTCGCCTGCTATAATCAGGGTTGCTGTAACCTGACTTCATAGCTGATTGCATGTCTTTGTGATGCACATGGGCAACACAATGTACAACAGTGTAGATTATTTGGTAAAGTGGTAGCCATCCTTAATTATGAATTGTATAATATGCTTTTGGTAGTCTGTGAGAATTCAGTTTTACAATTAAAGAACATTTGTTATAATATAACACCTGTGGTCGTTTACCTTTTCATATTTTCCACCAAGATTGAATAGTATAGAAGATATACTAGTGCTTGTAAACTGGCAGCCATCTTGGATTTGTAGATGACATCATCAGTATATGAACTTTGATCTGATACAGATAGATGTGTCTCCAAAATACTCAGGGATAGACACCTTCACGACTAACTTGGAGTAAATAGTATATATGCCAGTTTTAGTGTTACAGCGGCAATCATGGCAGCCATCTTGGAAATTACTATTATGTAATACGATATTAACATAATACTTAGTTCTAATGGATAACTTGACCCCTAAAACCTAGGTATAGAGACAAAAATCACCTTCCTATGATGAACAGGTAGGGAGTTATGGTCATTGATATGTAATGGCGGCCATCTTGGACGCCATCTTGAATTTCTCAAATTGCTCAAAGGTGACAACATGTCATCAAGCAGTTTCTGAAAATAGAGACCCTTGGCTACCAAAATCAACAGTAAAAAAAACTTAATACAACAATGCAGGGTCAACCATCTCTGCCCCCGACTACCAGAGTGATACATCCAGTCGAACTACCAACCTCGGCCCTCTTTTGTCATTAATGGAATCATCAGTCAATCAGCAAGCATGTAGTTCGTGGAAGATTCTTACATATTATCGACGTTTGCATGGCACTTGAAAGGCATGTCAAAGGTTATTTGTGTCTTAGGTGTTGTATGCCTAGCAGGATCGCTGTTCTGCAATAGTTGCATTTGATGTGCTAGCTGACTGATTGCATTTGCTGGTTCAAGATATTTGTTTCTCCAGTGTTCATTGTCGGTAGTCGGGGCACACTCAGCAATAACTTAATTTGTTGGTTTTGGGATCAACCCTTACCTATCTATGTAAACAGTCTAATAAAAGTATCTCACGTATTGGTTGGCGAGATCGCTTGTGGTAAAATATCATATAGGTATGTACATCATTTAGAGGGATATTAAAAGCACCCAAGCTATCTGTGTGGCAATTCCATTGACACGGTAGGATTAAAATATGAGCGAGGGCTGATACATTAAACAATGGCAATTGCTGTCGATTCCGATATAAAAGCAGTCTAAGAGCCGTTTGCATATATATTAACGCGGTCTGGCGTTTCCTTGTCGCCGAAATTATAAACGCAGAATGTTTGCATACTTTGTTTTAGGTAAATCCGAATTTTAGCACCCCAAACAGAATGCAGCACTCTTGCAGTTGTAACATTATGCACTACATTTATGCAACATACTCATTACCAATTCGAGCTATGAATTAATTGTGGTCCAGCATTCCTTATCATTTGCTGCACTGTATGATCCATAGCGTAACCATTTCCAAGCTCTCCTTACCTCAGTCTGGCTTTGACTGGTATTTCGCTACTGACAAGCTGAGCGCAGGTGCAGAGTTACTCAATCAGGTAAATCATCATTATTTTGCGGACGGGTTTGATTGCTCGTGTAGTTAAGGACGCTGCGTTCTTACCCGCTATGTTATTACGTAATTGTTGACAATATCCACTTGAGAGCGCTCCATCAATTACTGGTCTTTAGAATTGGATCACTGCCGCCCGTGTGATACGGTCAAGCGTAAGCACGATCGCTATGTTGATACGTTAACTGCGATATGCCACATATCACAAGTTGGATCCCCATTGATGTTGCAGCAATGTTATAGTGGAAATCGGACACCATAATATGCATAATCATCTTTACTGCTATTTACTGCGAAGATCATTGCATCTGCTATACTTATTGATTGCATCTGTTTTACTTATTGATTGATTGATTACACGGATGAACCATTTATTTCAAAGTATTCGTTCTTTTATATATGATTATGGTTTATTGGCTACTTTTCAGCGCAGTGTTACTGATATATAGCCTTCGTTAGGAAGTCGACAAGTATTTTATGTGCCATAACTTTGAGATTATAACGATGGGAAGCAGTCTGATGAGGTACTGGAGGGTTTCTTCCCAGTTGTTGACGACTAGCTCATCACTCACAAACTATGTCTAGCTATTTCTGAATGACCAGTTGTGTTCGTTGTATTCAACTTGAATGACTGCAAGTGAATACGAAGATCGACGGAAACATGACATCACGTATTGACCAATCAATATAGTACAACTAATTGAGACCTGTACTTGTAGCTATAATTGATCGACTGCGCTAAACAGCAGAAATCTCATTTCACCACCTTGCGGCATTGATAAGTAATATAAAATTGGTAAATTGCTGTTTGAATCAGCGTAAATGTCGCACCACCATTTATTGGACATAATCCCCATCGCTATTCATGCATCGTATATTGTGAATAGACAAAACGCAGTTGTGAATTTATGACGGTTTACGTACAAATACCTTTTGATTGTATAGCTTCTTATTTGCAGGACAGTTTGTTGGAGGGAAATGTCAGCAATAGAACTAAGCATGGATGTCTAACAGTTGTCTCCTTGCCCTATGACCCAAACTTTACCATGCCGCAAGTTAAATCGGAAGCCAATATGGCGGCTAATAGGGAGCTGTCGGGCTAATGACAACGCTGTATGCTAATTACATTTAACCCCAGAGAACTCTTGCGACCTCGTTTTAAGAATAAACAAAAGGTCGCACTGTGTACATCACCTTGTCGCAAAATTCAATACTGTTTTAGTCCCACTAGAGTTTGTCAATATATGTTGAGCTTGTCGGATGTCGCTGGTTTCTTTTGCCAATGACGGAGGATTATGCGTCACATGATCCATGCTATATGAGCACTCAGCATGCTATATCTATGGTGCACTGAACAACGTATGCGTTGAAGGCCACCACTAATAAATCCCACGTAGTTCATATGCAACCCATTCATATATTTTTTCTACCTCATTTGACATTTATCTCTCTGCATTTGCATTGATTATGTTTTCGTTATCAAACATGCCATATTACAGGTACACAGAGCATCGTATGCTTTGTGAGCCAATTTATATTAGTCAAATTTCAATATTTTCAAATCATCATATTTTGCAACTGATGCACACATTTGGATATTATCATAAACAAGCTCCTTGCCGTTATGAGGCAGAATTGCTTAGTGGTATTTGGATTAGCTATTGTCTAAGGGCGCTTTATAATAGCTATTAATATCCGACCTCACACAATCGATAATCCAGATACAACTAAGCAAATCGACCCACAATGGCAGCGACAAGCCCGATTTAATATAATACAGAGAATTTCTTAGAACTTCACTACAAGTAGAATAGCGTGCGCACTACAGTGACGAACACACACCATATCATCGTTTGCTACCGAGAGGTTTATATGATGGAATATGATAACCTTGAGATACGCCAGCGGATCTTTCCGAATATAATAAACCTTTCTGCGCCATCAACAACTATAACTACGATACTAGAAGCATACTGGGCTACATACTTGAATCGAACTGTAATATACTTCCGCTCCATACCTAAGTATGCCTAAAACAATACTGTTACAGCTGTGTTACGAATATGCTGTTGCGTGACTATTAGAACAGCTATGAAAAATAGACCCTTGTTGACCTGGCGAGCACCAATATGGGGAGTGTCAATAGTCAAGCATAGTGAACAGGTATCGACCAGGAGACGTCAGATCAGTATCGCTAGGACCGCTCCTAAGGCATCCTGTTTTCATTTAGATTCTCAATGGTTATGCATTTTATAGTTTCAAAATCGTTCACGTTAATCAAACAAGCGCAAGCAACAAATCACTAACATATGAAATTAGCGTGGTGGAAACACTAGGAGCATGAATCCTACCGGACCGTTGACGCCGACTAAGCTGTATGAATGCTAGAGTATGTACCTTGCAAGTCCTTGCAAGTTGGCCATGGATGTTTCGCCGTATATCATTCTAAGAACATATGCAGGCATTGTGTAATCAGCCTACACTACCTGCGGCCAATCTATTGAACGATAAGGAGTCCATAATCATCAATAGTTTCCTATCGATTGCATCAGTGTCACATGTAGTCCTCTATCGATGGCGCCCACTGACATGACATGGCCTTGATGAGGTACGTTGGATGGTGAATAAAATATACTCACAAGAAGGTTATCGAAGATTATGTCAGTGTTTATTGAGGTATTCTTTGTAATCTTGGCGTAGGATAAATATTGACTACAACTACGTTTACCATTGATTAACACGCAGTGCCGGATGAAGGCACTGTGCCTCACCTCGCCAATATTGTTAGATTGTAGTAGCCTAATGACCAACGCGTAGCCCAAAAGCATTATCACGTGGTTTTTTTACCAAATGACCACGATGTTCATTTCCAACGAGGACTCTGAACGGAGCTGAACGCACCAATCTCTGCCACAACTATACGCACAAAACCACTTTAGGTTTACCAACCTCTGCTTTATTCCTACCCTACCATGCATCACGCAGAAGATAATGCTTATGCGCATACGATATTTACAAAGGAGTCTATGCTCAAGCATCGATCGTTGTTTGAGTTTCCTGAAACTCCAATCTTGAACAACATACGGAGATTTATCCAAATAATACATCTCGTTCTCCGAAAACAAATATAATAGAAATCAAGAGGCGGAGATCTCCCTTGTGATCATTCACACCCTATGGCATTAACCAATCAGCCGGTAGCTGTTGCTACATCAGTCAGCGACACGAGCAACATCAGGCGCAATAGAACAGCCTATATCCTTCACTCGCCCCCCACCCCCACCCACCGCCCTATGTTCAATGATATACCGCATTCCTCAAATTCCTTTGCTGCAGGCAATACGACCTGTTCAAACAAGCGTTATCCCACGAAGGCTTCCATAAACATCAGTAATGACATCCAATCCACGAGTAACAGAGCACAGCATTTCCATTCAGGAATACATGTTTTACATGACCATAAACGTTTAAGTCATTTAATAACATAATAAGTAGTGATCTGTTATTGGGCAACCCGATTGTGATTGTTTAAATCCAATTGTCATTTAACTGCTTTGATTATTCGTCATTATATTACACCTTCATATTCGTGTATAATTAGAGCTTTCACATTCTAAGATATAAAGTCGCACTCCAAACGCCCAGATGCGATTATGGATAAGTTTGCTTAGATACAGAGGTATGAAGAAAGCATGTATAACGCCACTGTGAGCACTGTCCATCTGCTCTCGTATTAATAGCTCTTGGCCGCTATCTATTAATATTGTGCAAGCAGACAGTTAACTGAACGTTCCGATTCGGATATAAGTCACTCATTATCTCATTAAAAGTCTACCAATGTGCATTTGATGATATTTCAGTGGCAGTACAGTGTATATCTCATATGTTACATTAGAATGTTAATCACATGCAATCATAACAGCGTATTATTTAAGGGAGGGAATCTCATCACCTGCTTCCTCTCACGCTGCTGGTTTTATATTCGATCTGCGTCTTGGTGAGTACAGAATATTTTGGTGACCCACGAGTTTCTCAGCGTTTATACATACCATAGTACTCTATATCTAGAGATAAATTGCTATTTCCTCCCATTTGTCCCGTAATGCTTAGCAAATATTGCCGAATATGATATATCAGGTTACAGGATCCACTTACCGGGACACCGAGAGTAGAGTTGGCAACATTTCACTTCCTTCAAAACATATTAATACAAATTCGTTGGTCAGCATGAAATAAATTATGCAATAACAGTTTTGACTAATACTTCTTTCATGTGATGCTGCCAGCACAATTAACAACATAATGACATCATTGGATAGTTGTCGTCGAATAAGCCTATATTGTCATTGGTAATTAGACACAAAATATATGTATTTGGGAAGAATTGCAGGATATAAGATAAAAACAAAGTTAGATAGTAAGTGGCCAAATTGAAGCCGATTATATCTGCAGTCACGGAGGACAGCGCACGTGATTTGGTAATAAAGCAGACACAATGGATTTCAATGTTATATATCGGTGTTTTAACTTGTGTCCCACTGCTTGTCGACAAAAGCTATATTCAACTGTCTAATTGTGTTTTTAATTAACTGACTGTGCAATGGTGCGCATTCTTGCTCTATAAATGATAAATAGTATTCGGATATCAGCAATTGCTTTAACACTTAAAAACTTGTCGGAACGCTACTAGATAGATGCCTAAGACAGATCACTAAACCTTGCCAACATAACATAACACTCCAGTTCTTGACGATAATGACGTGCTGAGTATAGAAAAATAAACAAAAGAATTGCAAACATCATGTTCATGTTTCCTGCATAGATATACAGTAGCTAGATATATGACACTGTAAACGAAATAATCGCTCCTAGGAATTATAAAGTTCATCGATTACAATATAATAACATATGCAACATATTGTGCGCAGCTGGATTCATTGCATTAAGATCTGTACTCAAAATCCAGTTCAGATTAATAACCTGCGGCACAGTTGGAATGCCCTAGACAATCACACTCATCCACTTTCTAAGCATGCTATATGAGAGCCATGCCGTAATCGTAGTTCAATGTCTATTCTTTTTCGTGCTGGAACGTTGTGCGCCTCTCTATGATCGATATCCACACCATTGGTTTATGCAAGCTGCTACATGTATATGTTGCTTCCATGATATGAATATTTGATAACGGATGCAGCATCATAAGATGAACTACAGTGATGTTGCCATGAGCTGCCCTTGCTGCATGAGCTCTGCGGTCGTGCGATGCAGCCTTATCCTGTCCCTATAAAAATATCCACCCATGAAAAGTATTTGTTTACAATTGATTAACATTTCGCATAATACATATCTATATATCACATGATAAATTCCATTTAATGCCTAATACCTGCAACAAAAATGAATTGATATCGCCAACATCAACACGGTTCAATGCATTTCCATTGTGCAACCTTTGCCACATCAATAGTGAGGGAGCATGGTAAAGCGTGTTATGAAATATTTGGTCGTTTTGTTTCTCTGATATTTGTACAGCAACAAAAACGAAACACTTTTAAGGTAGCTCACATCGTCTCGACGGAGTTGACGATGCAATCGCACAACTTGTAAATAAGCTTTTGAGAAGTTGAATGAAGTACTGCGGCTTGGAAGAAGAAACAACAAAGCATGCATTTATAAGAATTGCAAACGGGTTTTGGAATAATTTAGTCCTACTAGGGTTCGGTCAAGCACTTATTGTCGTTTGCTTGGTGAAGATGCAAAACGCGTTTGAACTCGTCCCCTTGACCACAAATGTTATGGGTGTGTTGACCTGGCAGCGGAATTTCCTTATATACTTTCTCGTCAACCAAAAGATATCAAAATTCGTTATTGTCCCATTGTAGCACTAGCAATATTTAGGTAGGTTTTTAACTCATCGCTTATTAATGATGAGAAATATATCTTGCTGCATCGTAGCGTATACCGAATAAATGACATAACTTAAGTGAAATACACTGGCTTGGGTGCAAAACCTCGACTACTGCTGTATTGATCGTGAATTGTATTTTCTTTATTCCGCTATCACAAGTTTTTCAAAATATCTAGATATGCAGTGCCTGATATAGAATATGTCAAGATTGCGAATTTGTTTATGTATGTTAAAATGACGGCTAATTGACGGAGTGCCCTGGCTGTGTGCCCTAAAGTGGATATTGCCAACAATTACAAAATAACTGAGCCTTCGTAACAGCATGAACAATCTCACGCCTTGGCATATTTATGATGATATAGTAGACACACTCAGCTTAGTGGTATCGAATTAGCAACAAAGCCAGGCTAAGGGACTAAGGGTGATGTTTAATTAACGCAAACTACAGTACAGCCAATGAGGGTGAATGTACAAGCTGGACCACAGTGCTAATCTATAGCAGAAAATGGTAATGAATACGATGAATAAATACAGTGCCTCCAGTCACAGGTTTTAGATTGTTACACAAATGGCGGTCGAGTTTACATAAACCGACGTTACTGATTCTCCATTTTGAGCAAACATGCTGTGTCGTAAGGCGACATAAGACGTACTAGAGAGCGTGGAAACATTCACAAACGGCTCTGAGTTAGCTGTTGAGTCTGGAGTAGCAGGGTATCCTGGGTATCTATAGAGCATCATCTATTTCCTCGGTGTCAGTGGAGAGGCCATACAGTTAACTCAAGTGACTTTTTATCTTCCAATCATTCCTCTCGGCTGCATAGATTCATAAATCACCAGCAACAACTTTTATCCACAAATCATTTTTCCACAATTCTTTCACCTTTGTCTTTGGGTGATGTATCTTAAACGGGGACGTTTTATTACAACGTAGTCAACAAAATCACTAGTCAATGTTTGATCGCTTTAGTCCCTGGACACAATCTCCGCCCCAAGTCTTTGATAAAAATAAGAAAGCTTAACACATTTCAGTTCCTTACAGCATTCATCTACGAGTGTTATTGCATTTACGCTACGATGCGTACGCACCATTCGATGCTGACAGGTTTTGATATTGGTGGAATTCTGGTCTTGATTATGTTGTCCCGAAAGCGCTTTGTCACACTGCTAGTGAATGTGGAATGAGCTTTCTATGTACAAAATGTATCAGTATTTTTGCCGCTGCCGGATTGAACTATTCAAGTCACGACTGTTCTTTGACGTGTTTTTAACGACAAGCAAAACAAGAGAAACAGCACTTGCGCATGACTCTGCAACCTATGTTTTCGGCCATGTTATGCATAATATGTGAATAATATCAAATGTACAGTTATTATGAATCAGTTAGCTGACTGGACTCGTTTGGGTCAAAGTACATATATGAAAGAGCATATATATCCGTTAAAACCGCTACAAAGCCGATAGAAATATGATCCTGTCCAATCAAAAATGACGACTGAAAGCACACGTGAAACATTGGAGCATTCCGATCGGTTTGTGTTGCATCAGATCAGCGAATGTTCCGGTCGTAACCCTGACGTGCAATATTCAATACCCCATGCATACGTCTAGTGACCAGGGGCTAGCGGAGCTTGACGATTACGTAAAAGCAATCCCGTAGTTCTGATTGAGGCAAACAGTATCGTGATGGGTCAACACGATTTGATATATCTGCGGTTAGGTAAAGTCGTATTTTACCAAACGGATTATATACAATGTCTCATGTTTAAATACTACTCTGATGTTGTGTTCTATTCCAAGATGAATATATCAACATTTATTGCTGATTTAATATCATTCGCTGTTTATCCACCAGACAGCATTTGAAAACGTACGCGCACATTGGTAAGCCCGCGAGATGTCTGGCATGCGGCGGTATTGATCAGACACAGATTGAGCTTTAGCAGCACTTACAGAAACGACGTAAGATTGAAGGAATATCAGTTTATGACAATATAACTGTATGCCTGTTCTATAAGCGATAAGCTTATGAACACATTTATTAAATCGAATTAGCCTAGAATGAATGATTTTCAAACGCAGTTTGATTGGGTGAGCAATAATGTAATATGTGGTTGTAGGCACAGCTGCAACGAGGTATGAAACTGATATTATGCTACGTATATGAGATAGATATATAAATCAGACTGGAATGCTAGTTGCTGTTTAATTCATTGACATATTTAGAAGCATGAACAAGCGGTTACGCATTAGCATGGTGTACCGAGCGAAGTTGATTACGTCTGTTTCTCTATGCGTTTCTGGAGGGATGGATTAAGTAATGCGCGAACATTCGAGGCGTCAAATACGTTGATCAAGGACAAATGTTACACCGATGAGCACCGTTGTCCTCCAGATGTGAATGCTATGCGCCCTACTGGAATCATAAATGGTTGAGCATGCTTTCCATGTGATTCTTGTAATGAACTGGAGTCCGTCTTGATTATGGTGGTGTCTTGTGAATGGTGACGATGAGCTGGATCGTCGATTGATATCACACTACATATATCACACTCACGATGTTGGTTCTGTATTTTGCAGTTGGTTTGCTGCAAAGTTGCATGATTCCAACTGCAGATACTGCATATTGCTGACACTATTTCTGTTGACATGACCTGACGGGTTTTGACATCTTTGTCACTGGTGGATAAAGCTTGTGCTTGAATCCTTTCTGTTGCAGCATCAATTGAGTTCAGGGGAGCTATTGTTGAAAAACCAATGGCGTGGTGATCGACAAGTTCGCTGGTTGACTTTTGAATGTAAACGAGAACCTGCGCGTTTCCTGTATCTCGCTCGTACGTAACTACTGACCGAATTCCAGTGTTTCTTTCTGCACTTTGTTTTATAAATGATATACATGAAAATGATTACGAGGAGTCCTCCCAACAGAGCAGCAATACGTACTCCTGTCATCGGATTGTATGATGAATAAAGTCGCTGACCATTGTCTATTATTTTGGGCTGCATGAGGTAAACCTTGGTAACGGGATACCATGAGATATGCGCACTAGTTGTGGTCTGATCCATGGCACAGTCTATGTCAAGACTTGGGCTATTGCCAGCAGAGCTATCACTTATTTCACAGATCAGCTTTGTGTAACCTCTTATAAGGAGCAGCTCGTGCATCAAGAAATAGCAACAAATGCACACAGGTGCGACACATTAACATTTAGCTCACATCACAAGTCGAATTGTTAATTTATCAAGCACTTAGCTCAATGACAACGCCATTGTTGTGGCACAGTAATGACACATGGATGGAGAATACAATCAACCATAGGAAATACACACACTACTAAACATCATGTAATACCCCATATCAGTCAGGACATATCTTTGTACACTCACTATATTGTTCTAGCTCTCAAGATTATACAGAGGCGTAGTTGAGCGCGATGTCTTCAGCCAATATATAATACGCGTGCGGTCACATGATAATCAATCAAAATCTTCATGATTTAGTCAGTCGTGTGCGTTGGTTTTTGAGAATGCTGACGGCGGTCTAGTTCCGTATTGGAATAATGGCTTCTGACAGAGTTTTAAATGTATTTAAGTCAACGTACTGAATGTCTGACTGTATTCAAATAACAAGCAATTTGTCAAACAATAGCGTCACATACCCAATTAGCTCGTGCTTAGCGTACAGCACATCGCTAGTAAACGATATTGAACGATTCAAATATCAGGCAGCGGCAATTTGCAAGGTGCAGTATAGCTCAGGACGGTTCGTCCTTTACACACGCAATACAGCTGTACTTTCACCGGGTTGAAGCATTGCAATAAGTGGCGTGCCATGCATTATTCCTTGCAACGTATGGAGCCGTTAATTACGCAGTATTGAGCCTTCTTCATGCGATTATCCCAGTGCTGATAAGCAGTTGTCGATGGCAGCGAATGGATATTTCTATCACAAAACACGTCACCGCTCCTCTCTGTGAATTGCGTTGATATAGGGCACCAAACTTTAATTCTTGGTACGCAGTTCATTACCACCACTTATACGATGGAAAGTGCTGATATGGCTTGGGTTTACTGACTCCTCCATTGAAAGCTATGTACTTTTGTACATACTCCTTTGATGATATGGTTGGAGTCCACTGTTCCAATCAACAGGCCACATGTTACCCCCACTGAAAGCAATGAAAAAAAGACTCCTCCATTGACAGCTATGCACTATTGCACATACTCCTGTGAATGCTACACACCAAGGAAAATACTCCAACAACCCCAACCATAAGGACGTGTTATTTTAGTTTACGGGCGGCTGTATTGGCTAACACGTGCGACTATGAAAGTTGAGTGTACAGCGCGACATCTGGCGCATAAGGCTGCGGACATAAGTCGCTCTTAGATTATAGCATACGAGTTAACACATGCATGCATTTAATCGTTACAACACCAGCTGTGAAAAGGATGTGTTGGCATTTTCTTAACATGCGAATAATTATTTCGGCGTGCGACTAGGTCAACTCTCTCAATAACATGGTTTCTATATGATCGCGTTCGTTAAGTAGATTCGGCCAAAGGAGAAAAATTTGAATTTTCATATGATTGGTAGAATACATATCATTTGTCGGCAGTCTTGCAAGCTTTATATTTCAGCATCAAAATATTAACATGCTTTTACTAAAGTAATGTATGTGGAATTTTCGTAGGTTTCAAATAGTGGCCTCACCTATTCAAATGGTTAGAAAACGATCAATCTAGCCAGGGTATTTGACAAACAGCTGCCTTTGGGGGGTTTTTCGCATCTATTGTCAAGTAAATGGATCATATCTTTTATGCAGCACATCCTTGCTGTAAAATGGTAAACGCATGTTATGTAGATAATAGAGATCCTCTGTATATATATATATATAAATATATTGATATATATATATATATATATATATATATATATATATATATATATATATATATATATATATATATATATATATATATATATATATATATATATATATATATATATTTATATATGCATTTATGTTTGTGATTGGCGTCATGGAAAATTGATTATGTGGAAGATGCCGACTGTGATGGACCCCGATTGATTTACTGAGAATACATTGCACATCGTACATGCAGCTCCTGATGAAATAATCTCGAGGGCTTTGTTGCCCTTGTCACAGGTACATAAAGCTTGTGCTTGAACCCATTCCATAGCTGTATCAATTGAGCTCGACGGAGTTCCTGGCGACGAAACACCTTGAGAGAGTTGGCATGATCTGTCGCTCTTTGTGGCATGCCTTGACGAACGCACACCTTTCCAGTATTTTCATACATGCTGTACGTATGCAATTTATTCGAAAAGTCGCAGGGTCAAGGTCATAGGGTCTTATGGTTTGTTAAGTTGCCATAATCGTATACTCCTGTCTGATTATAATAAACCTTGACGACAGGATGCCATAACACTGCCATCGTGCTGACGCCAAAAATGATCATGTCAGCGGTGAAGTCGACGGTATGGCTTGTGACACCATTGTGGTGACAGAGTGGTTAGAAATGCTGCCATTGACAAATTAATTCTTCATTTTAGGAACGTCCGCAGGCTAATTTATTGTGGATTTGCACGAGACAAAATGTGCAGTGGAACTCATTACTCTGGGTTTGATGCATCAAAAACCATGGCGTGTAATTTTGCCGAGGGTAATTAATTTTACAGTTGCTATGATATTGATGAGTTTTGGCCAATAATCGGCAAATGCTGTCATGTAGGAAATATGTTAGAAATATTTGCATTGCCATATTATGCATAAATAGTTTCTAGCTTCACAATTGTTATGTTTTTACATATGATACCTAACCGTGTGCATTATATACTCAAGAATGAACTAGATGGGCAAAAAAAGGGAACAGTTTGGTTGCTCAAATTTACCTCACGGCTTGAACACTTCGGACAGGGGACAACGCGTATTGCAATATTCTGCATGGTAACGTCTGTTGTACTTACATTGGGGGTTCTTAATATTGCCTCATGAATAATGCAGCGATATCGAGAACGAGACTAGTAAGGGCTATCAGCAGCCCTCAAGTCGCCGCACATGTAAACAACACGGTGAAGATGGCGAGTAAGCGTGATTTGTCCCTCGTTTCCCTCTTATTGTTCGGGTTTGTCGAAACCTATTTATTAAAGACTTCGGATGCTTCCGGGAAAAGAAACATCGCCAAAGCCATGAAATATTTTGATGAGGAATACGTCCACGGTATAACAGGTAATTTTATCATTACATATACCTGCATGGTCGACCACCGCTTGGCATCTGGGCGCTTGCCGGTGGCGTTGATAGAGTTGTTTGGAGGTGTGTTTAAGTAGTTGATCGCTTTTCACTTAGGATGGATAACACAGCATAGATGCTAATTTGATCATGTTTATTTCTCCAGTGGAAAAGCTTGTCAGAAACTGCTGTGTCATCAAGGGAAGATGCCACAGATGCCAGAAGAAAAATGAAGATGCCCACTCAATAGAGGTATGACATCTCGACCTGAATGTCTTGCTTGCATGGTTATTGTGGCCCATAAATGCATGTGGTTACTGTCTCTTAGCATGAGGAAAAAACTCGACTACATGGTAGTGGTCAAAATTTTTAAACATTTTTTATTGATCAAAACTGAAGATAAGGAGAAAAGACCCTACTGTAGAATTGTTTTTGACAACAAATGGTACGCATGAAGACATGATGATTCACAATTATATAATCCTCACTAATATTTCCTGATTATACAACCATTAAGATACTAATCTGGCATGCTTTTCCATTTCTTGCAGAGTTAAGAACATATCCCTAGCATTGCCCCGATAGTGACAATAAAATCCACACCATATGGTTGGTAGTGCATGGATAAAATTAAGAGGTGAAATGTTTCAAAATATCTGCAAATTCATGCTATCTCTATGAATTAACTCAAAAACAAGTCAATCAATATGAAATCTTAGAAATAATCATTGAATGCAATTGATATTCCCAATGATGGTTTTTTAACAGATCACATTATCTACAGAGGAGCCGACAGCAGTCCTAACAGCCTCCTGTAGCTGTACTATAGGCCTTAGTGGTCAGTGTGGGCATATTGGTGATGTGCTCTACCAGATAGCGAAGTTTAAGTCCAGGGGATTCAAAGTCATTCCAGAAGATTTGGCCAAGACTTCACTACCCCAGACCTAGCACCAGCTAAATCTGACTCCTAAGTCTGTAGTTTTAAGCCCAACCCTTAGACGACACAGAAACATAAACAACTCATCAATGAGTTGCATGCCTCTAGGCTTACCTGCACATTGTAACATCTGTACTAGGAACATAGTACATACTGGTCATGTTCTTAGCCACCGGCTGTAGGTATTCAAAAAAAGCTACAAAGTCAAGATAGTTCCTGAACTATTTGAACCCAGTATAAAACCGTACCATGTCAGGATCATAGGAAAACCGACAAATACCGAACTTTTCGATCTGTAGTTGATCTTTCATGGCCTGATTCTGTTTTTGTGATTCTTCATACTTGATTTGCATATCCTGTAGCAACTTCTCTAGCTGACTTCTTTGCTGTCACTCTCTTCCACAATCATCTGGATGTCAAGATCAGTAGTGACAGGCAGGGGCTGGTCGTCCATCTGAAATCGTCCTTGGTGAAATGGAGAGAACACACAGACGTGCTGTCTGATATCTGGAGTGCATATTCATTATGAAAACAAGATAATAAATATGAAAAGTATCAACGTATTCCTTCTTATGTGCTTTACTTCCTTAAAACACATGAAACTATTCAAATAGCTCAAGCCTTCTTATAATCGCTCGCAGTCACATGTTCTAGATCGTAGTTGTAAACAACTCACCATGAACCCGTGTCCTGGACCTTGTTTTCGCCATATTTTGTGAAGCCAGGCTTTTCTTTTTGTAGAATCTTTTGGAAGTCGGTGAAATGAAATATCTGGGTTAACTGTTCCATCACTCTTACAAAACGGAACGCAAAAATAACGATGGCTATTTAGTCGAGACACAGCGGCAGACGATGACATGTTTACAACTCGCTGCGGTCCGGCTAACGAGGTCGGAGGTCAACGGGGCTGCCCACCCATGGCCTCGTTCTGGCCGCGGAATGTGCGGCATGCATAAATATTGAGAACCCCCAATGCCAGGGAGTCCATCCCGAAAATAAATCGCCTCCACATCACAAAGTTTGTTTTGCATGTACCCTACGGCTGCATTATATTCCCTCAAACACTGCAAACTCGTCGATTTTGTCCATGCAGTGTGTCAGACTTTGAATTTGAACTGCAATGCTATGGTCAAGACGACTGTTGTTTGTATTAAATAGATGCAACTATTCGCATATGTGGTCATCCAAAACAGAAGGATGATGTACAGCCGGTCCGCTCGATCTATAGGGAGATTTGAAACATATCCAACATCCATAAGAGTCTAGTTTCTTGAAACACATTTAGCTACTTTTCGAATTGTTGCTTGTATCAGGGGGTTACATCACGAGATGAGAAAGTAACCTCCCGTGATCTGGCCTCGCCATAAGAGTAGTAGAAATACAGGTCATCACTACTATTATCCTACCCATTTATTAAGTTGCAAGGCTGGATCAGAAACCCACGGAGGTGATTCATCAACAGCCACCATTATTCATTACCTGGATCAGATATACTGTTAGCAATCTCAGTAGCTCGCCTTTCAAACGCTTGAATTGTAAATTGTAGTAATACCTCTATGTATCTAGACTTCCATCGCAGTAGAGAGATGCTGTATTTGGTTGCCACATTAGTGATTTTGGCATAAAACAATTCAGTGGATGTTTACTTTTTTCTGATTGTAAGAGCCACGGTGTGGAAACTGTGGGTGATGTCAAGGTAATCAAATGGATACAATGATAAGGGAAATGATAATGCGCCCTGTCATCTATCTGGCAGTTCAGCAGACAATTATGGTGACGCATTTTTGACTTTATATCGATGACATCATCCGCTTAGATGGCGTATTAACCTACACTTCTATGTGCATCCACCTATAGTTACGTGAAGCATGAAAGCTCCAAACATATGCAATGCAGCGTAATCGTCTCACAATGCAACCGTGTCGCAGTTGCAGGATAAATACGATACAACAGAACAAGATGTAGCTACTCAGAGCTCTAGGCGTTCCGCATGGTTTGTTGCGAATGAACACCGGAATGTGTAAACACAAAAGTATAGTAGTTTATCGGATAAAAGACTTTGTGCTGAGTTGGTCGAGCGTTTCGATTGATACATTGCAACTAGGCATATTGTTACAACTATTATTTATAATAATAATAGCATTTATTTCGCATTTGTAATGGTTGACAAAACCGCCCCTTGTTTACTCCATTGGTACTATTAAAATTGTCAGAAAAGCTATTGTTCCACTTAACCCTTAGCGATTGATGCGTATATATGTTCAGTAGGAGTATAGCTGTCATATCACATATACCACGCTTTTGTAACAAACCAGACAATTTCATAAAATTAACTCGGTCAAACGCTTTGGAAGCATCCAATAATATGACATAACATGGTGAATCTTCACTGACATAATTGCTAATGATTTCCTTGAATACAAAAGTACACTGTGTTGTTGAGTGTGACGGTTTAAATCCAAATTATAAACTACCCGATTTCAATACATGGCTTTGATAATCAATAATCACATGATCTAACAGTTTTCCTATGATACCATTAAGAGCTACTGATCGATAATTATCACTGCTGTTCAATGATTTCTTTCTGTTCTTAGGAATAGGAACAAGCGTAGATGTTAGCATACCACGTGGCGTATGTGCATGATTCAACATCATAGTAAAAAGTTTTGATAAATGGGCATATAACTCATCGCAGCCATTCAGTATGTGATCAGAATTTATTACACAAAAATTGTCGGTTTTATCTCCTTTACGCTTACAAGTTCATTGCCTAACTTGTGAAATGTCGATAGCATGCAAAGAGCCACATGTACCACCGGCTTAATTAGTGTGTACATCATGACCCAATGATGTATTAAGGGCATCCATTGCAGACTTACTATAATACACATTATTGTAAAGTATTTCATATTTATCTTCAAAGACATTGCATTACAGACGCGGTCGACTTTGTTTTGCAATGCTTCTTCCGTATATGTTTCCAGAAATTGTGACCATCACTTGTGGCCAAAGAAGCTGCCATTCTATCAGACGCAAGTTTATTTTGATTTCTGATCACGTACCGTGACGCCCTTTTATAATCCGGCTTTGCCTTATGCATGATGTCTTTAAGAACGCCAGAAGTGGGACACCCATTTTCCACCCATAATATTGATTTTGCTTTCAGCTGATTGACTTGTTCACCGCAGCCAGGCCGATGTTTACGTTTCCCATTTCCAGTAATACACTGAACAGCTGCTCTGACACATCCATTCACAATATCCTCATGGTAACGATCAGTATCTTCGTAATGGTCATTGCAATCAATCTGTGTACAAATAAATGCAACATTCAGCTCAAGTAACAACTTCCTCAACTTACGCATATAACTATCAATATCGCTGACATCACTTTCCCGGATACGCAGTCTGGACCTCGAACGACCTACAGCTATCGTTTTGCTCTGCTGTGTATTTTTTTCAATTTGGCGCCAAATTTTGTTTTGGACAAATTCGCCATTTTGTTTACTCCGGCACTTAGAGGATTGTTTACTTTACTGTGAGTGTTAGTTAAGATCATTTTTCGTTTTATTTTTTATTTTCATTATAATATTAATTCATTAATTGTGCAATTAATTCTCTTGTAAGTTGTCCAGCCTTCCCCTTTAGAGGAAGTAGCTGGCAACGCTGACTTTAGACTAAATGTTTCTTTGTTTACTTTTTCTTTACTTGTTTCACGTTATAGTTATTTATTTTTCCCCTGATTCTTCATTCATTTCACAGTATCTCACTTGTTCTACATGGATAGTCCCCTTTCTATCAATAACCTTGAACCCAGATCGGAACTCCCTCCAAATCCCTCTACCCCTCACAAATCTTTCTCGTCATGCTACTCCTCACCCACTCGCTGCTACAAATGCAATGGATATGGTCATACAGCAACATTTTGTCCTAACAATAACACCTGCCCATCCTGCGGGGGGCATCACCTTTATTCTCAATGCAACACTACAACAACAAAATGTGTCAACTGTGGGGGTCAGCATAGCGCTGCCTACAGAGGATGTCCTGCATACAACAAAGCAAAAACAATCACTCAAATTAAAACAGTTCAAAAAATTTCATATGCTCGGGCAGCGTCTGCTGTCCCCCAAACTCCTCTCCCTCATCATCCATCTTCTACCTCTACCGTTCAAACTCATCCTACTCCCTCTGACCTATCCATGCCCCCAAAAACCAAAACTCCTTCTTTCTCGCCTCGTCTCACAAAGTCTCCTTCTCCTCCCAAACATCAACCTATTCAACTTCCTAACAAACCATCAAATCCCCATCAACTTCTCAATAATCGATCAAACCCACCTCAATCCCAGTCTCCTCCTCTTAATCCCATTCATCAGTCCACCCCCTCTTCTTCTACCACTCAATCCCCACATTCTTCTCCTTCCCCAGCAACTAAACTATCTGATTATGTTTACCTATCCACCGCCATTCTCTCATCACACCTTCTTCCTGAAACCAAAGCTAGAACTCTCTCTGCCATTGCATATGAACTCCTCAAAGTTAACCTTCCATACCAAACTCTTCTCAAAGCAATGCATCAACATTCAGCCGTAACCAATCAAATACAAGCAGTTCTAACTCAACCATACCTAGACTAGTTCATTAAAGCTTCCCATTGTATCTTTAAGCTTTCTCCTTTCTTCTCCTTCAAAATTCTCATATTAATCCTCTTAATCTTCCCCATTATAAATTCCCAATCTCCTAATCATTTATATCAATCTTCTGGCACAAATAGTAACTTTCAGGACTATAACTTGACCATCTGGTCATGGAATTGTAGGGGAATTCATTCACAATTAACAGAATTTTCCTAATATCTTCTTCAGGCCAATCCTAAACCCCATATGATGTCTACAAGAAACTTTCCTTAAACCCAAACGTAATTTTTCTCTTCCAAATTATAATATCCTACGAAAAGACCGAATTCCATCCAATAATGGAGGTCTTGCTATACTCATCAATAAAAATATACCTTATAATATTATCAATACAACTTCTGAAATTGAACATCAAACTATACAATTTAATTTATTCAATCAGAAATTTCATCTTTCTAACGTTTATGATAATTCTAAAATTATTGATCCTATTCAATATAATCCCCTTATTCATCTTCCTCGTAACATAATAGTTGGAGACTTTAATGCTCATCATCCTTTTTGGCATCATTCTATGCCTAAATCAAAAGGAAATACTCTATTTAAAATTATTCAAGACAATAATATCTTCCTTCATAATGATAGTTCTCCAACTCACTTTTACAATAATGGAACAAATATTCTCGATCTAATTTTATCATCTCAAGATATTTCGCATAAATTTTCTTTCGTTAATACACAAAATACAATGGGAAGTGATCATGCCATTATTTCTATAACTAATCATCAACCTATTTCCCCAATTCAGATTCTTCCTCTTCTAAATGGAATGTAAAGAAAGCTAATTGGCCACGTTATCGTTATCTTTGCAAACAACAAATAACCAATGAAATCCTTTCTTCTGACCCTCTAGCTGATTATGATAAATTTTACAATACTATTATTCAAATAGCACATCAATCTATTCCTTTTTCTACTAAATATCCAAATCAACCTAAATCTCATCCATGGTGGAATCAAAATTGCTCTGACATTATTAAAGAAAGAAATAAAGCTAGAAATAAATATTATCATAAAAAAACCTTAGATAACAAAATTCAATATAAAAGATTAACAGCCAAAGTCAA
Source organism: Urechis unicinctus (assembly GCA_034190875.2). Taxonomy (NCBI): domain Eukaryota; kingdom Metazoa; phylum Annelida; class Polychaeta; order Xenopneusta; family Urechidae; genus Urechis; species Urechis unicinctus. The sequence continues at coordinate 2,931,134 of CM067353.1, read as the reverse complement.
AATCACTCTCAAACAAGCAAAGTCCACATACTGGCAAGAAAAATGCTCTTCTTTAAACACTCCTGACCTCAATGATCTTTGGAAAACAGTAAAAATTTTAAAAGGTAACTATTCTCATTCTCAAATTCCACCAATTCAGATTCCACAAAATAACCAATTTACAATCAATAATCACCAAATTTCTAACACTCTTGCTGATCACTATGTTAAAACCAGTTCTAACAATAACCTTCCTCCAGACTTCATACCTGAAAAAGTCTCTCTTAATGACCCTGATTCCAATTCCCCACTCAACAAACCTTTCACTCTTCAAGAATTAGTTAATATAACACAAAAAAACAAAAATACTGCTCCTGGAAAAGATCTTCTCATCTACCCTTTTTTCAATCATCTTCCTTTAGAATCCCTTGAGGTGCTCCTCAAAATCTTTAATCAATTGTGGCAATCCTCAAAAATTCCACCCTCTTGGAATTCAGCTATCATTATCCCTATCTTAAAACCCAAACAAAATCCAAACTGCCCATCTTCATATCGTCTAATTAGTCTCACCTCTGTTGCCTCCAAAATTTTTGAATCTATTGTTAAAAACAGAATCTCATGGTATTTAGAACAAAATAATCTCCTAAATTCTAACCTTTCTGCATTTCGACCTCACCGTAGTACCACAGACAATATTGTACTCATAACCGACGCTATCAAAAAAGGCATCTTATCACACAAAAAGATATTTCGCATAAATTTTCTTTCGTTAATACACAAAATACAATGGGAAGTGATCATGCCATTATTTCTATAACTAATCATCAACCTATTTCCCCAATTCAGATTCTTCCTCTTCTAAATGGAATGTAAAGAAAGCTAATTGGCCACGTTATCGTTATCTTTGCAAACAACAAATAACCAATGAAATCCTTTCTTCTGACCCTCTAGCTGATTATGATAAATTTTACAATACTATTATTCAAATAGCACATCAATCTATACCTTTTTCTACTAAATATCCAAATCAACATAAATCTCATCCATGGTGGAATCAAAATTGCTCTGACATTATTAAAGAAAGAAATAAAGCTAGAAATAAATATTATCATAAAAAAACCTTAGATAACAAAATTCAATATAAAAGATTAACAGCCAAAGTCAAAATCACTCTCAAACAAGCAAAGTCCACATACTGGCAAGAAAAATGCTCTTCTTTAAACACTCCTGACCTCAATGATCTTTGGAAAACAGTAAAAAATTTAAAAGGTAACTATTCTCATTCTCAAATTCCACCAATTCAGATTCCACAAAATAACCAATTTACAATCAATAATCACCAAATTTCTAACACTCTTGCTGATCACTATGTTAAAACCAGTTCTAACAATAACCTTCCTCCAGACTTCATACCTGAAAAAGTCTCTCTTAATGACCCTGATTCCAATTCCCCACTCAACAAACCTTTCACTCTTCAAGAATTAGTTAATATAACACAAAAAAAAAAAAAATACTGCTCCTGAAAAGATCTTCTCATCTACCCTTTTTTCAATCATCTTCCTTTAGAATCCCTTGAGGTGCTCCTCAAAATCTTTAATCAATTGTGGCAATCCTCAAAAATTCCACCCTCTTGGAATTCAGCTATCATTATCCCTATCTTAAAACCCAAACAAAATCCAAACTGCCCATCTTCATATCGTCTAATTAGTCTCACCTCTGTTGCCTCCAAAATTTTTGAATCTATTGTTAAAAACAGAATCTCATGGTATTTAGAACAAAATAATCTCCTAAATTCTAACCTTTCTGCATTTCGACCTCACCGTAGTACCACAGACAATATTGTACTCATAACCGACGCTATCAAAAAAGGCATCTTATCACACAAAAAAACTCATGCCATTTTTTTAGACATGTCAAAAGCTTTCGATATGGTAAATAGAACCTCCATAATATTCAAAGCTCAAAAATTAGGTATCTCAGGATTAACACTAAAATATATCAAACATTTTCTCTCAAATAGAATTATTCAAGTAAAAGCTAACAATACCCTTTCCAATCCTCGATACACAGATAATGGAGTACCACAGGGAAGTGTATTATCACCAATCCTTTTCAATATATTTATGAATGATATTCCCACTCCTTCATCCTCTTCTATATATGCAGATGATATAGCTATTTGGTGCACAGGTAAACTTTGTTCAAAATTAACCAAAATCTGTCAAAATCATTTAAATAATATCCAAAAATGGGCCTCTAAATGGGGCATCACTTTTTCTCACTCAAAATCTAAAGCTATTCATTTTGGCACTAACAAAAATCACAAAATTCCAACCTTTTACATTAACAATAACCCTATAATAAATCAAACATCTATTAAATTTCTAGGAGTTATCTTAGATAAAGGACTTACCTGGAGGTAGCATGCCACTTACATAGTATCTAAATGTCACAAAATTACCAATATTATTCGTTACATTAGTGGCACTTGCTGGGGCACTAATAAACTTTCTTCTTGTAAAATCCATCAATCTCACTCCTTACAACATATTGTATATGGAGCTCCAGCCATTATTACTGCATCCAAATCAGTTCTTCAAACATTAGAAAGTGCACAATCAACTACCTTAAGAGCCATTACCAAATCTCACGCCGCCACCTCCACAAACTCTCTTCAGGTAAATACCGGTTTCCCTCCAATTATCCTTCAACTACTTAAAGCCACCTTGAAATATCATATTAGAGCTAAATCTTTCAATTTGTCAACTGAACATATTTTCCAAGATTCTTGGTACAACAATATAAACAGTACACGCAAAATTATTAGTAAAATCACTATTCCTTTTACCAAATTGCTTCCTAAAGTTTCCCCTCAACCATCCTTTCCACTCCCTCCCTGGCACTACATAGAACCTAATCTTAATACTGAATTGTCCAAAATCACTTCCAAAGATAACCCAACACTTAATAAGTCTTTAGCTCTTGATACAATTAATAAATTACCTCCAAACTCTACTCACATTTACACTGATGGTTCCAAAAATAATTTAAGCACTTCTTTCGCTTTCACTATCCCTTCATTAAAAATCAATAAATCTTCTCGTATTCAGTTCTTTTGTTCCATCTTCATTGCTGAAGCCTTAGCCATCATTAACTCTCTTATAACTTCTCTTCATTTAAACATAAAAAACCCCACCATTCTCACAGATTCTCTCTCCGATGTTACTGCCCTTAAAGGTATCAACTCTAACCCTTTTATCATGGAAATAAAATATCTCTCCACTCTTCTTGCCCAAAGACTATCTCACACAACTATTATTTGGATTCCTGCCCATTGTGGAATACAGGGTAATGAAACTGCAGATCTTTTAGCTAAAAATGAACATTCAAATTCCATTATTCAACCTATTACTTTAGACATTAATACTCATTTTTCTATTATACATAACTTAAAATCTGGCAAGAGGAGTGGAATAAATCTCATCAATTCTATAAACACATTAAACCATTAATAAACTTTAAACCCCATATTTTTAGCAAAGACCTATACACAGATAGAATTCTCACTTCTATTGTGGTAGATAATCTCCCACTACATTATTATAAGGCTAAACACAAATTTGATCAAAATGAAAATCCTAACTGTTCTTTCTGTCATTCCCAGGAAACCACATATCATTATTTTTTTAATTGTTCTAAATTTGACATCTACCGCACTCCTCTTATTCACTATTTTAACTCCAATAAACTTAATCTTGACATTAAAAACTTATTTAAACCTGAAATAATCAAACACACCATTACATATATACATAATGCACGCCGCGCTTCTCGCTATAGTTCTTTTTACCTAACATTTCTAACACTTATAGTGTTATATTGTTATTATCCATTATTTATTTTATTCATCATCTGTCATTTTACTATGCACATATTTGTTTTTCTTCTATCCCTCATTAGTTCCTACTATTTAGGATCCTCCCTGTCATTTTAAGGACAGGGTGTCTTTTGGGCTATTATATTTTCCGTCTTTAATGCACTGGAGCGGCCCCCAGTGTGAGAAATCCTCTTTTTTTCATGTCTCTCTCTCCTCTAGTTAGGTGCACCTCATTCATTTTCATTTTTTCACTTTATTACTTCTTTTATCTTTAAATAAGTTAACTTAGCCTGAAAAGAGCCAACAATCCTCTAAATTTCATTCTTCTCGTTCACATATATATATATACATATATATAGTATTTTATCCCTCAATATTTCTCCTTTACCAACTCCTCTTCTAACTCCGCCCAGGTGGCATGTTGACGATCAATTTTACAAATTCCAAATTGGCGCTCATCATTAACCACCTGTGGAACATGTATATCTAGCCGTGTAAGTACATTCGTAAGACATTCGTATTTTGACATTGATGAACTCAGACTTTCGGACAACATAAAATGGTCTAGTGTGGATCTTGTATGTGACATATCACCCTCATAGGTAAAATCTACACAGTTATTATCCAATAAATCGCAAGGGATTAAACATTGCTCCTCACAAAAGGTCTTCAGGGCAACAGTGTGAGGGGAATCTGCACGAGCGAATTCAGTGTTTTAAGTTACCTCCAATAATTATATCATCGACATCCGTACAAGACATTATGACTGAGTTGACGTGCACAAGCAGCTCGACATACTCATTGGTAGGGGCTGACCTTTGATAAACATCACATGGCATATACAAACTGTTAACTGAAATCCTATGGGACATATGGTTTGATTGCAGGGTTAAAATGCAAGCGTGACACTTTCTATTATGTTCACCATCGATCGGGGATGTAGTTAATTTGGACGACATTTTGTGTATGAACGCACAGTCACCATAAGGTCTTCCCTTAATCATCCATACCAGAAATGCCTGTAACTGATACGTCACCTATGCGATGCTCGAGCTGAGCAAGATCTCCACCGACCAATGTTCTTGGATTAGGAGAACATCACATTTGCCTAATAGATTGCGTATGTACATTATGGTGCCTTCACTCTGCCCTCAACAGTTATAAATGCATATTGTAAAGTTGCAGTCAGTCATATTTTATAATAATATATATAAAGAATAAAGTATAAAAAACAAATACGTCCGTGTAACGTAGCTATGCATCCACATTACGGCGATAACATTTTCTTACACATACACCACATGGTCAAAATTTCCCCGACTTTGAAATATTTGCATTCACTCTGATTTGCATCTTAAAGCCATGTCCAGGAAGCTGACATAACGCTAGCTCATTTCATTCACAAGAAAGCGCAACGGTGTGTCATTTCTCCTTTCATCAAGCTCTCTGTCGGTTCTGCCGAGCGAATATCCACAAATGTTTAGCAGATAGCTCTCAATGTTATGTTCTCAGAAGTACGTAAACTTTGTGAAAGCGTAGGCTATATAAAGCAAACAATTGTAATAGACAGAGAGGTGCAGTTGTATCGGAGTCATCCATCACGCAGTTCAACGTCATTCATCCAATCAGGTGTGTTATTGAATTCAACCACCCGAACGATAACATAGGGGGTAACATATTGCTTGCACACATAGTGTTTTGCATATAGCATCAGCTAGCTATCAAAGCAAGTAGGTGAGTGTGCAAATAGCGAATGGAGTAAGGTCGAATATACCACACAATACCAACAGCTTCCTTTCTTCCGATATTCGTCAAAAGCCCGTAAGCGTCCTGTTATTAAGCGGGCCTAATTATGTCTGGTTAAACGCCATCACTAAGGGCTGCAACTATCTTAGTATAATAGCTAGCCTACTTCGCACAGAAATAAAAATAAGATGTGACCGAGGCCAACGCTACTGCACTGATGTTAAACGTTCGATACGCATATGTAAAGACGAACGCATAACGAATGCCTGCCTCTGGCCGTTTGACTGTAATGATTAATAGTTTAATCAAATCAGAAAAAGAAGCATACATTCAATGTCCATCTTGACGATACCAGAAGTCCAATCTGTAATTTGGGTGTATATATAAGTAAATGTAGGCATTAGCCTATATATATATATATATATATATATATATATATATATAGATATATATATAGATATATATATATATATATATAGATAGATATAGATATATAGATATATATAGAGAGAGAGAGAGAGATATAGATATCTATATCTCTATCTCTATCTATCTCTCTCTCTCTCTCTCTCTCTCTATATCTATATCTCTCTATATATCTCTATATATATAGATATATCTATATATATATATATATATATATCTACGATTTAGGCAATATCTCTATAGATATATGATATAGCTTCTCTATATAACTATACAACTCTCGATATATATATAATGCGGATATATACATTAATGCCATTAAACTTTAGTGAAACACATGACTGAATTGACACACACAGACACATATACTGCAGAGAGAGGTAAGATATAGTAGTGAAATACAGGTACAATAGATATATAGACACATGACAGCTTTGGGATAGATACTATTTATGGAGATAAATACAGCATCAATCGGTTGAGCATATCGATGGACTTTGGCTTATATAGACCTGTAGTGCTATGATATAGAAACAGAGAGTCATATAATCGCATTTATTATTGAATTAACACGAATTTAATAGTTAGAGAGTTACTAAAAGATTAGAAAATTATATATAGAGATCTCCTAGTAGGCAGATAGGTATATGCGTCGTTGGTTTAGCAAGCGGTAACTAAGGATAGGTAGCCTTACAACAGTAGGCAGTAGCTGTCAGCATGCGTTATAGTTAATGACTGATCTCAGATATGTTCTCTCACCGTTTGGTATTGACGTTCCGTGACGAATTTACGCCTATCTATATCATGAATGTTCTGTGGTGATATTTTACGATATATGATACGATGGGATGATCTATATCCAACATATATATATATAGCAATGGAATATTGCTGGTCCTGGAAGGATGCGGCTATAATAGTGATGAGAGGCGCTTATAAAGTCTATATATATATACATATATGGTCACTATATGATATATATATATACACGATGTTAACCTAAATATATATATACGGGGCTATGTGGGGGGGATTATTAGCATATACCTCTTCCCATACCACCTATATGTTTTCCTTCTTGTAGAAATTATACATATGATATTGGAATAATCTTTGGATAGTATATGGATTAGCTGACATACCACTCTTGACGTCAACCAGTGCAGCATCATCGCACCATTAGACCATCGGAAATGTCATTGCAATCTCCAGCCACAATCACCATGGGTTATTAGAAGCGGCATCCACCTTGTATATATATTATATATATATATATATAAGCCAAACTGCGTAGCTGGTGTAATATATAAATCACAAGGTTTATATATATTCATGAATATTACTGATGAATGCACAAAACCCAAAATCAATCGCTCGGTTATCTTTATGTGTGTCGATGTGTTTCATGTGTTTCACTAAAGTTTCATGGCATTAATGTTAACGATTTTGGCAATCAATGCTTGACACAATAAAAAACCTCATGGTCTGGGTAGAACAACAGGCCGTACATGTGTGGTAGTAACCGAAATGGCATTGGACATGGCACAGACTGAGATTGAAATGCAGTTACATATACTGCAAGTCTTCCGTAAGAGGTTGTGAAAGAACCAAGCACAATTCCGTTGGTGCACATGAGCAGCTTTGGGATAAACCCTATTTTGGCGGAATTACAGCATCAATCGGTTGAGCACATCGATGGAGTTTGGCTTATAAGTCCACCTGTAGTGCTATGAGTAGAAACAGTTCAAATATTTGCATTTATCATTGAATTAACACGATATGAAATATAATATAGTTAGAGAGTAACTAAAAAATTATAAATCATGTATGTATATGATGTGCATTTATACCCGTTCCGCCGCTCCTAGTAGGCAGACTAGGTATATGCGTCGTTGGTTTAGCAAATGGTAACTAAGGATGGGTAGCCTTACAACAGTAGGCAGTAGCTGTCAGCATGCGTTATAGTTAATGACTGATCTCAGATATGTTCTCACCATTTGGTATTGACGTTCCGCGATAAATTTACGCCTCAATTTCATAAATGGTCCGTGGTGATTATTTACGACAATGACACGATGGGATGATCTATTCCAACATAACACACCTACACATCAATGGGATTATTGCTGGTCTTGGAAGGATGCGGCTATAATAGCGATGAGTCGCTTCATAAAGTCTTGATATTTCTAAATTGTGGTCACATATTTATATATATATTTATGTCTTTGTCATCCATGCTTAAGTGTTGTTTCCCTGGATACCACTGCAACATCCATTGGGTTGACTATGCGCTAAACAACAGAGGCAATATTGATAGCTATAGAAGGAACACTGCACCATAACCTTATATGTGTCGTTAATTATTCAACCTCCTTTACGCTCAGGTGTTGTTTAGTTAACGGCAGTTAGTGTTTCCGGGCTTACTTTTATCGACCCATTGCCGAGGCTTGTCTGGCTTCATTAGTAAATGCGACATTGATCCTCTTGTTGCCCTCAGCGGGCAATTTACCATCGCACTTTTGTTATCACCAACACAGACACCAGGTTGCTGTTATCTCCGTGATGTGGCCCATCAATGTTGGCACACACTGCTAATGCATGAGCAGACACATGTGAATGAAACCCAAATTAATAATGAGATTAAATGCCCTTGATATTGAGTAGGTTTAGCATGTTGTGATACTATGTTACATTGTTTATACGTCCAAGATGTGCCCTCCTTATGGTTGATTATCCTGTATACAGCACAAAGGTAGCATTAAATGAAGATATATTCAATGTAAATTTTCAGTGCGCTACCGAGGTTTATAGTTGACCAGGACGCACGCCTTTTGCTAAGAGCCTTATTCTATAAAGTAAGGAAACCAAACCAATCGGGCGAGCATAAAAGGTCAGTGCCATGATTGGCACAGCGGTGAAAAAACAAGCGCAAATCATATAATTGCGGATGCAGAGAGCTGCATGATGACGCGTATATGATAGATGTAGAAATCAGAACACCAACTGACACGAACTGTTACTTGAACAATATGCTTATTGCCACATTTAAAGGTGGGTCGGTTCGGTACACATGTGATGCGCAATAGATGTCAATGATTCGACGGATACGTTGACGTACAAGTGAGATTAAATAGATACAACCACTCTGCTGCTGTCGCCATGTATAGCAGTCATACGCCTTCATTATTCTCACTACTTACCCGCTTATCCTCAGGATAAGAAAGTAGAGCTTGGCAATTGACCCCCGGCCGTTTTTGTCCGCCCGGATCCCTTCACTAGGCTGCGCCACATCGATAATCACTACCTAGAGCTGATGTGGCCTAACCTTGGCTTAGTCTTACTGTTGTTGTCTTCCGAGTCACGCAATCACTGTCAATATGGACATCGGCAAATATGCCTCACAGTCTCAAAACAATTACCTTATACATATATCTGATAGCGCGACTTTCTATCGCAGCGACATCAAATTACTCCGCAAATGAATTATTCATTCCATCGTATATTTTGTAAGACCATCAAGTGACCTGGTTTGCCCCATGCTAATCAACGCCGCACACGCGCGTCTAGGGTTCTCTACGGATAGAAACGGTCCGATTAATGAGTAGATTCTAAATTGACTTCGATGTATGCCATTTGCTGCTCGTCAATAGCATTGGCCACATAGGTATTGCAGAGGAGTCATATGTGGCAATTATTAGCATTTCCTTAATATAAAGGACCTTGCTATTTGGTAGTTCTTCGACAAGCGGTTGATTTAGGCACAAATGATATTCTAGTGCCCGTGTAATATATGACGTGGTGCAGGTCTATGGTTATATATCTCCCTAATCGCTTAATTGTTTTGTATGCTTATTTCACCCACTGATTTGTGATTTTATAAGTCATTTAGGGCACATGTTTTGATTGGTCAAGGCTACCGCGCCCCAGAAAATTTCATGTAATTCTTTGAGTCTTTTTATTTTCCCCCAAATGAATAGAACTGAGTTCACTTCTGCCTTGTCTGTTCTGCGTGAATCCTATGTGTTGGCGGCGGAAGCTAGAGTTTATGATGGATTTGTTTCTTACAAACAAATGTAACGCCTTATATGATAGAACAACAATAGTGTACATATTATATTTACTCATTACACGAAAGAGATTTTCACGGTGCGCAGATATCAGTCAACAAGTACGAAAATGTCCCTCGTCACTGCACAATAGGGCAGGAAAGATATTCGCAAAGGTCAATCACAAATGTCACTCAAAGCAATTTCATAGGATGGGTTGTATAGGGTTTATTTCATCCGAAGAAGATATTCACCACGCACTGGCAAGACAATTATACGGAAAACTAGGCACTGAATGTGTTGATCTCTCTTACGCCATGCATGGTATTACGCCGCTTCAATTCCTTGTCATTATTGGCAGGGTAAGGAACGGATTGGTTATCATTTCAGATGGATTCTACCAACTGAAATATTATACTATCGCCCAAGTGAGTTTCCAGCTGATGAAATTATCGACCAGAATTAGTCGGATCAGTTGCGCTCAGAACAAGCGAGTGTTACCTGCACCATGCTGCAGTCTGGTGGCGGTGACACACACAATGTACGGGAGGAAAACACGATATCAACAAAAGCTTCATAACCCGTTTCATCCCTTAAGTTCCGACAACTACAGACGAAAATGCCCAAGATTTGATCATCAAAGTCGATTAAACAGCAACACTTACACCTGTTTATATTCATCGTGTAAGTAATGTAGCAATTTTGTCAAATCGAGGACGGCTGTCGGAAAGAAGGGGTTTCAAAGAGATTGATATGTATCTGTATATATTTATAAATATATGTATATATATATATATATATTTATATATATATATAAATATATATATATATGTATATATATATATATGCATAAATATATATAATTGAAAACTCTGCGAACGCTGAATACAATAGGCAGTGCATGGTTTGTGCATATCAATTAGCGTTGCCATAGCTACTTACTATGATGCATCCCATGGTGAAACATAAACACAATAGTTGCGTGTTAACACAAACATCAGATATTTGTAAAACGAGATAAGCTATATGATTCGCTACTGCGATGTATATCATAGCATAGTTGTTGGCCATATGTGTAAAATATTCCAGCACGCCCCTTACAATTTAATTCGCCCCGCATTTACATTATATATTATCTATATATATATATATATATATATATATATATATATATAGATATATATATAGAGAGATATATATATATAGATATATATATATAATATATATATATATATATCAAATATATATATATATATATATATATATATATATATATATGAATATTACCTATATTATATATATATATATATATCATATATATATAAATATATATATAACTCCCTCTATATATATATATATATATATATATATATATGTATATATGTATAGATATATATATGTATATATAAATGTATATATATACTGACGATTACAACCATTCGATAACTCCAACCTTTCGTGGACAAAGTACATTTTTGCTATCATTATATTATAATTATTAATACGTCGTATATTATGAATAAGTTTAATGCAAATTAAAATCTTTTTGCCACTCTTTAATCCTAATATATTTATAAATATATATATACATATATATATATATATATATATATATATATATATATATATATATATATATATATATATATATATATATATATATATATGTATATATATATAAATATGTACATATTTATATGAACCATCCTCATAGTGCTTTGAAAATGTGAAGATATAAATTTTATACTTGTGAACTGTTTGACATTACTAGAAAGGTTATAAAAAGAAATGGCAGCCATAGCTTAAGAATACGCCACGACATAAATACCTACACAACTCTTCATTACAAGCTGTTATCACATCATACGAGCATGTTGGTGGTTCTTAATGTAGCTTACAGCTCTTCTTACCTTTAATCAACAATACATGATTAACATAGTAAAAATATAGTACGCTATGTGCCATAAGTGCATTCACATATTACCAATAAAACCGATGCAGCTTTTGCCAACGATGGTACCACAGTCTATGAGAGTTTATTGCAGCTTGCATTGCATTAAGTTATCCATCAATTTGGATGGTGTAAGTACCGCTTAATCATATGTCCTATCTCTGCTGTGTGCCTTGACTCGCACTACCACAATAGTGTTGACGAACTTAATCCAGCTTTACAATCGATCAAAGCGAAATTCTTAAAAAATATGCTTATTGCCATATCAACTTCATAATGGTGAAATAGACAGCTTTTTTTATGATTATTTGCGTATTAGGGTTGTAAGGACAAGGCAAGGCCATTGTAAGGTGCTCTAACCTTACCAATAAAGTTGAATATGCTGAACAAATTGACGTCAATTTGTACCTGAATACATCTGGGTAGTCAAGGCATTTTTTAATTTATTACATATTACAACATACGCATATGCGTTTGAATTCATTTGCCATGAGCTCATTGAATTAGGAACTAAAACTGTCGCTTCAACTTAAGTGTCACTATTTGATTGAGAAACGTACATACCGAATTAAATATATATCCAATCAAGCCATGTACATTCTTTCCGAATGAAAGACAACGAAAAAGTAACGATTACATGCTTTTGTGAGCATTTAACCAGATTGAACCCGTACCCATCTTAATGTGTACAATCGTCGACAAGTAGCAAAGGCTAACCTCTTTCCATGGTTTGCTTGTAGGCAAAGATACCCATGGGTAATGAGAAATATGGAGATATGAGTATCTGTTAGCCAGCTTTAATTTCTTTGATTGCAGTGTTACTTAATAATTATTAATACATCGATGTATAAACAAGCCAAAGTAACATTTTGTGAATTGCCAGCATCGACACAAACATTCTTTAAGCCGTAACAATACGCCGCTTGCATGAATACATTAATATAACGACTAATAAGGCCATCTGTAATTAGTATAAGCTGATGATGTGATGATGGCAATAACTATATCATGTATTGTCACAATACAACATGCTATCGTGTATGGTAGGTGTGTGTTAGGTAAAAACCCGAAGTGCACAGAGCATAACTAATTATTCGATTCCCTGGTTACATTAATAAATCCGACGGTGTATATAGAAATCAAAACCAAATGAAATCTTAACACAATAAAAAAAGAACAGGGTCGTTACAAAGGACATGAATTCGACGACGTTGATCTGCAGATTAAATACCTAATCTGAACCGACTGGAATATACAGCATTAGGTCGATGCCAAATCCTCGTGCATCTACACAGCACTAGACCTCCGAGGTGTGGCCTTATTGATGAAATACTTGCTTGTGTACCGATATGCTGGTAAGACTGGTTGAAGGATGTCATCATTATAGCTGGGGCAACTTTTGCCGACCATACATCGTGTCAAATAAGTTGTTACGGGCAATCGCTATATCACTGAGCATTCTAGCGCTCTAGATGTGAATGAATGTTCAAAGGTGGATAACACTTGATTGTGATTTGGTTAATGAACTTACCCGATATTGGAGTTGACTTGCTCTGTCATTTGTCGATATGTCTTGTGCAATGAACCGTCAATTGATATCACACACTTGATGGTAGGTTTTTAATGTGCGGCAACATTGCATGATTCATGGAGCGGATATTGCACATCGTTCACACTGCTTCTATTGGCATTAACCGAAGAGTTTTCTTATCTCTGTCACTGGTCGATCAAGCTTTTGACAGAACCCAGTTTGCTGCAGTATCGGTGGAGCTCAAAGAGATTGGTGAAGAAGAGCGATGTCACCAGTATCGTCTAGATTGATCATTGGCTTTTGAATAAGAGCTAGAATGTGCATGTTTCTGTGATTTATAATGATGGTCACCCAAGACCGCATAGTGATTGATATATAACGTCACGAGGCTTTAATAGCAACGAGGTCACCTGACGATGCTAAACTGGGTTCATAATGTGTATTGAAGGATGTTTGCATAACGCATCGCGACTTAAAATAATCTAAAGATCCCAACAATGTAACGCGGATATTGTCGGAGAAACTAATTGTGAATACCGATATCATACATATCCGCAGCGAAGTGATTAGACGTGTTCTTTAACTTGTTGTGATATACTTCCGCGTAGTTTCAGGGTTTGCTCGATGAACCTTGCAATTAATTGTCAACTCACACAATTCTGTGCTAATCTTAGACGTTACCCTTTTATTCAACATTCAACGAACATTTGGGAGTGCTGTCGTTAGATTTGCATGCACTAAATAAACAGGTTATTGTTGACTATGGCTCGTGCAGGTACTGCAGTGAAATATATTATCATGTTTTGGTAATGATCTAGCACAGATATTGGAATGGTTTTTTTCCGGATTGCATAAGAAATCCAAAGGATGAAATATTTGCCATGTTGTAATATTCGTCTATTTTTCTACCGCTAAACATTATGAGGCGTAACATTATTGGTATATTTCTATCATATATGACAACAGGACTGCACTTCATCTCTATATCATCTCCAAACATTTGGTGAACATAACATTCATGTATTTGGTTGGGTATATAATTGTAGAGTCCAGGTTGTGCTCGGAGCGATTGATGAACCATGAGATAACAGATGGTCATCCTGTTTGCGTGTAGATGTCACGTGACCGCCTTATCATTACCACTAAAGATATATTAATGACAAAGGATCATAACGAATCGCGTTCATCGCAAATGAGCAGTGCCAATCCCTCGATGTGTGCCCAATATGACATAAATAACCAATCTTAAACTCACTCGCACTGAATCCGGGCAACTGCTGACCACCATCACATCCAGAAAGCATTATGAATGCAAAAAGTAAATTTACTCTGAGGGTGATCTTGTTACAGAGTTCCAATGATGAAAAAAGCAAGTGCATTTGTTGGTTTGCTGGGATTCGATCTTCAAAGATGCAGTATAATTTACCCAGGTCGTCGCGTAATTTCCAGAAAATTTCACATCAGCGTTTTTGTTATCAGCTTACATTCTTCAGATTATCTGCACTGAGCTAGGAATAACCATCAATTCCTATATTTGTATAATTCACTCAATGGCGGGATGCATTAGATACGGATGCTTGCTATCATTATATACATGCAATGTGTTACAGACTGCATTAAGTCTGACAGTACCATATCATCTTAGTTGCTTTCTGATTTGAGTGCTATTAGTATGTTTCGAACAGATATTGTTTTTGCTGTTATTTGGGAGAATTTCAATACCGAGTTTCAGAGGGAAGTCCGTTTCAAACAAGTCATCTAACTATTGTTGACGACGCTTACATCAGCGAAAATAGTTTCGCTGTGCTTAAGAAGATAAACTGCATATCTCCGTGTCATATAACAAAACTAAAATAGACAATATCTATGGTTCCTTGTCAAACGAAGCAAATCTAAGTACATCATTTCCGCCTAAAACATGGACTCATTAATGTGCAATTTGAGATCTAGCGGATGAGAATTCTTATATCTGAAGCTATGCAGTCTAGGTACCTATCATATGTGCCCCCACACCCCAACTGGCGCAAGGGTCTCAGGACATATAACCCAGAAAACTGCGCAATTGCGACCAGTTTTATGGCCGCTCGAATCAAAACCGCCATAGTTTGCCTTGCAAACGCGTTTGGCTAACTCCGAAGATCGCCGACTAAACTTCGTCGAGCGTTGTTGTCGTGCATTGCACGCATACTCTGAGGCGGTGGAGAGAAGCGAACCCCCAGAGCATTGTCGTGCATTGCACGCATACTCTGAGGCGGTGGAGAGAAGCAAACCCCCAGAGCGTTGTCGTGTATTGCACGCATACTCTGAGGCGGTGGAGAGAAGTGAACCACCAGAGCGTTGTCGTGCACTGCACGCATACTCTGAGGCTGGTGGAGAGAAGCGAACTCCCAGAGCGTTGTCATGCACTGCACGCATACTCTGAGGCGGTGGAGAGAAGCGAACCACCAGAGCGTTGTCGTGCACTGCACGCATACCCTGAGGCGGTGGAGAGAAGCAAACCCCCAGAGTCGAGAGATGTAGACTGTAAGCTATGAAAGGGGTGCGATTTTTTTTGACATTTTATCATTTTAAAATTTTTATTGAGATAAAAGAATAACAAAATGTCAACAAAAAACTACACGTCGATAGCAACCAGTAGCATTTTGATTAGCTACTTGATTTTCAAATGTTTTGGCCGCTAAGAGCGTGAACTACGACGTAATGATAAATTTGTTTTAAAACGTCTCAATTCACCACTCAATGAACGTTTGTTATGAAAAAGATTGTCAGCTACTTTGTTACTCGGGTTTCAACTTGTTTAGAAATAACGTCGGATGCACCCTAACTATTTTATCATATCATATATATGAATTCGTGTGAACTTCTCATTCCGTAAGAGATTTATCGTTCCTTATGGAAATTACGCAAGATCGAATGTTAAGGTGAGATGGAACGTTTGTGGGTACTCTTAAATGCACGAATGGTGTCAGCCGAGGAGCCTGTGGTGATATATCAGACCATTGCGCAACGTTTTACATCTGCCATGTCAAGCAATCATTCCCTTTTTGTAAC
>CM067353.1:2902027-2909527 GCA_034190875.2 Urechis unicinctus | reverse complement strand
ATATTTCGTTTACATTTATTGCCTCACAGGCGCGCTTCTGTTCTCACGCTGCTAGACTGGATTACATTTCACCAGTTACGACCGAATACTTTCATAACTATGGCGCCAAAATGAAAACATCAGAGGTTATTGATAACATAGGTGTCATATCTGTCCATTAAACAAAAGCAGTAAAGTCTACTTATCCGCGGTTCAGTTTGCTCGAACTCCGTTTTGTCCCGCTTCAACAGACAACCAACACTCACAGCTGTCCATCGCGGTCATTGCAAATATCCAACTGTGTATCCCGTCAGCTCTTTAACACGAACGTTTACCCCCCAGCGAACACTGCGCATGTCTGTCACACTTCTAACAGCTCACTACTCCTGTCTCTCCCCTAACAGCTCACCACTCCTGTCACGCCTTTAAAGTTAAACACCAATTGCCCGCCTGCTGCTTACTGAACACTCACTGCGCAATATGACACTCTCTAGTCGTGCCTGCTGACCCCCAGCGGAGCGCTCACCGTGTCTCATTACGCAATTCAGACAAGGCCTGAACGGTGCACGATGCACAGTACCTTATGATTTGCCAACTCCAGGGTCTCCATTCGTGCACGAGGAAATAACCATATTATAAGATTAATGCCGTTGATATTATTCCGCTGGTGGCAGCCATTAAGCAGTTGATAAGGACCGGCATGGAATGTTTACCCAGTTTGTGTGCTGCTCTCAAGTGACATAATGATAGCTGCACATCGATAACATTTGTAAGGCATATACAGGTGGATAATTGTTCAGGGCATCATTATATGTACGCATTAGCCATTGGGATTACCACGAAGCAATTCCTTGCACTACAATGAAGCAAGTTACACGCCTATGTACATGCTGTTATAAAATAACAAATGGTTGTTTGTGATCACTGCCCGTCTTAGAACAATGCGTAATCGGAAATAGACCGTCAACAATACGTTTGCAATAAGTCTACAACCTACCTCTCACTAGCTATAGAGAAACCTGTCAAAAACTTGATCGTCATCCTCTTTGACAGAAAAAAATAGCATGACTTAACCACTTCAATCATGCAATATGTTCATTTCTCATCTCACGCATGCGGATGCAATATCATTTTGATCGCTGGCTGAGTAAATCTTCCTTCTTTGCCGATTTTATTTGTAAACAAGCCATTTTTGGAGAAATTCGGCGATTCTGAGCACGAGTTGTTATTATACATGAACCATTGTATATGTCGGGGAACATTCTGGAGGTATGAGAACATTATCCAGTTAAATGGGATCAGAAGATGACATTATCCAGTTAGATGGGTCAGAAGATGACATTATCCAGTTAGATGGTGTCAGAAGATGACATTATCCAGTTAGATGGTGTCAGAAGATGACATTATCCAGTTAGATGGGTCAGAAGATGACATTATCCAGTTAGATGGGGTCAGAAGATGACATTATCCAGTTAGATGGGATCAGAAGATGACATTATCCAGTTAAATGGGATCAGAAGACGACATTATCCAGTTAGATGGGATCAGAAGATGACATTATCCGGTTAGATGGGGTCAGAAGATGACATTATCCAGTTAGATGGTGTCAGAAGATGACATTATCCATGGTGTCAGAAGATGACATTATCCAGTTAGATGGTGTCAGAAGATGACATTATCCAGTTAGATGGTGTCAGAAGATGACATTATCCAGTTAGATGGTGTCAGAAGATGACATTATCCAGTTAGATGGTGTCAGAAGATGACATTATCCAGTTAGATGGTGTCAGAAGATGACATTATCCAGTTAAATGGGATCAGAAGATGACATTATCCAGTTAGATTTGGTCAGACGATGTCTCAACAAATACTTTGCTGCGACACTGTGTTCTAGTTATTCACAGCTGGACAAAATTATAAATACTTATGATCAGTAATTAGATCTAAAAAACACAATTTTTCGTGGAACCATCAGGTGAAAATATCCAAAATAAAGTAGATCATTAATATAAAAATATACATAGATTAACTTACGGCTATAAGCTACTTATATTTTCACAAAACAAACTAATTGCATAAAAACAACACGAAGACAACATTGTTAAGACAACATTCACCTGAAATACCATTTACCAATGTCAGCGTGTGTCAGTTTGTTTGCTGCCACAAATAAAGTATATCCACTTTTGTTTTATGAGTAAATGTTCTACGAGGATACAGACAATTGGCGTCATGGTACTTCAGGAGATCTATTGCAGGAAAAATACAAAGCCAAGGTAAGTAAAATTGCTGGGCTACTCGGTTAAACATGCATGCAATTTATTCAATAATTCTTGGAAGTGTTTGTTACATATCGCTTTGGCTATGCCGTATATACCTTCACACCTGACTTCAATCATGATTGTTTAGAGAACAATAAGAGTTCAAATAAAAATTAAGACATATTATACATGACGTATTCATCAGGATAAGGATGCTTGGATTACATTATCGCCTAAATTAGAATTAGTTCTCCATGTTCGCAATATACCACTGCAGGTTTATAAAAAGCAGACACTTAAAACGCCTGTAATACCGCGCCATAAAACACGCTCATCAGAGATTTATCGTTCATATTGTTGTAGCAAATGTTGTGAATGTATGATGACCGTGGTCAACACGTTTCGTTTGATAGTCGTCTCATATTCTCATATCTATGGCGTTGCTGACCTAGCAATTGAATTTTGATATGATATATTCCGAGCAGAGAGATCGGCAACATGCTTTGATATCTATTGTTGTGGGAAGTAACTCTCCAGAGTCAAGCGGGATATAGTAAATCTGACACTTAGAACATACTAGTATTTCAAGTGTAGGTCCAATTCTGACGATGACACATTGTGCGGCGGCTAGGCTTGTTGGGACTATGCAGGCAGAGTGTACTTATATATCATATTGATGTTGATGCAACATAACTACATATGTAAGAGTTCGATATAAGAACTATCCCTATTTGACATTTCGCCCGACAGATACCGAGACATCAGGCAGCGCCATCTACTTGCTAGGAACCGACGCATTGCGCAGCAGCCAGCAAACTTAGTTATAAGTGACAAATATGTACGACGGAAAATCAAACACCAATCGCCATTTATGTGCTGCAAGCTAAACAACGGCACGATTTGCAGAACCACAGGAATCCAAGTTGTTTCCGATTCACTGAACGTTGCAAAACATTTATAAAATTCTTCTGAGCAATGTATAGAAATTGTTATAGTTGATAATAATTGTCGAATTCAGATTTTTGGTTTATCGTATAATATTCGACGTATCTGTCTGTAAGTTGAGAAAAAAACAGTATTTTGGGGGAAAATACCTGAGCTTCACAACGCAAACGTCCGAGTCAGGTATCACAGTATAATAAGATCTCTGCTTATATGTTGATATCAACCAAATGTCATCTATGTTAATCTCCTTCAATGCAATGACTGATCTTGTTTCCTCTTGATGCACAAGAGCCTACAATGGAGAGCATACTGCTACACTATAGTATCCTACCAATCATGCTATATATATAGGGGCAGTCATTGTTAATGCCTATTTTCCAGTTCGGGGACATTGTAGGAATAAGGAGAAAATATGATGCCGGCGGCTGTGATAAAACTTCAATCACGACGCTGAAATTATACATCACTGTACGCCAAGCGAGATCTTTGGAAGACTTTGGACGATTTACCGTTAGCGTGATGGAAGGAGAAGCTGTTGCATGTGCTGCCATGGCAACGAAATCAATGCTGTGAATAATTTACATCCATGTGTGTCAGGCTAAGCCGGCGCGTGTTGTGTGGCAGATTTAGACGATAACGAATATGTCCGGGGGTGTTGCATGATTTAACCTTCTGTCGTCAATGGCATGACAGCGGCGGCAAAATCATTAACGTCTGTAAGCTTCCCCTGCTTACAAATTAGGCATTTATATTCCAGCACCAGTGGCAGGCAGGGCGACTTTCCTAGCCACCATAGTTATCAGGTACCTTTGACTCGTCATGAAAACCATTCATCTGTGCATTGAGCCCCGTGTTTAGCGCCCCTGGTCGCTTGATGTCGTGTACTAGATTTACACTTCATGATCCCATATTTGAATATTAAACATATATGCATGAATATGCTCGTTTATAATATCAAGTATTTACTAGTTCAAACCAGGCCGTCATTGAAAGCGGCAACTATAGGTGAGGACGCTACACAAGGATTCCGAGTCCACACCCGGTTAATATTGCAGCTGCACATGAAGCATCTAATACAGTTTACACAAAACGGCCAAGAATGCTTATAGGCAAAATTAAGACACACGTATGTGACGTTTTACTTGGGAAAGTGGCAAAACTTCTGTCTGATCGTGGTCAAATAAATGATGGATATGATTAAAAACCTCGTATTCGAGAGCTGCCTTTACAGTCCTTTACCATCTGAGTCTGGATAAGCCTGGATCCAGATACGTACAAAGCATATGACGCTATCACAATCAACGTGACCCAGATACGTACAAAGCATATGACGCTATCACAATCAACGTGACCCAGATACGTACAAAGCATATGACGCTATCACAATCAACGTGACCCAGATACGTACAAAGCATATGACGCTATCACAATCAACGTGACCCTGCTTTGATGAACTTTGTCGGAAGCAAGCCTCCGGATAAAGCTACTATGTAACCAAACTAATATAATGCAGAAATTGATATATCCGTTTTTTATTTAATAATTGCGTTCTGTTTGATAAGCGTAATACGCTTGCAATGTATCAAATAAAATGATGCGCGACGAAGTTTGTGCTCACCCGATTGCGCTTTAATAGATGTACGCTTTTTCATTGATAATTTGCCTCATACAAGACAGTTTATCCGCAATCAAAACACAAATGCAATCTTACACTGCTTAAGTTATAGTATAGATAGCTTTAACATTTGCTCGTAGAATTTGTTGGTAAAATGCAGGCGGCATCGCGTTGTTATCCCACTTGTCACATATGATTCTTTTCGCTTGTTGAAATGAATGATTTCTTGGATTTTATCAACTCGGCACAAATACATGTGATCTGCACATGTGATTCTGTTAAACGGCATTGTTAGCATTCTCAGCAATAACAAGCTAAATAACACGCAGTGACCATTATCAAATGACAGTAAGTATTTGTTATGACAACGCCCGTGATATATCAAGCCGTCAGGATAATGAAGTTAACGAATTAACATCTAGACGTGACGAAAAATTCATCCGCCTAGAAAACAATTCATTTCCTATGGGTTTTATTTCCAAAGAAACTGATGCGTGATATAAATTTATTTAACGCACTTCGTAACACTTAGATAATTATTCATCAACTTGTCAAAAGATCAGGCAACATTTCTGTAACTTTAATATTGCCAGTGTTAGATATATCTATGGGGTCACAAAGATTACATTGAAAAGAATTAAACTATGTATGGATGAACATGGTGGTGATTATCATATGATATATCTTTTCTGATGGTTACGTAGGACGTCGGAATAGCCATCTAAGGTTGCTGAAGAGTCTGCAGACCATGACTGTAGCCAAATGCAGGGTTGACCTGTACGGTAAGCTTGAAGCCCGTCATGGATTGGAATTGAAATGCGCTGCAGAGAGCGAGACTGAAACCATTAAGCGGCAGTAATAAGGTGCTGATTCTGCTATCGATATATCACAGCAAGCATCGCGTACAATTTAATGATCCATTCGCAGTTCAAGAAAGGACGGCCTTGAATGATAATGCAAATGTGATGAAGGCATAAATGGCATCATTCACCTCTGACCTCCTGACGTCATATATTGGCATTGCTTCACCTCTGCAGTCACATAATCATGACCTTCTCGTGCACAGAATGTGGCGATCACAAGCGTCGATGTCCTACCAAATGTCATTCTTACAACCGTATGAGCAATGCCGACGGGCCATGTAGCATTGATTTTCAACGACACCTCCAAATTGCCTACCGAATAAATGATACCATGCTGTTGGTGTTATGGGCAACGCCATTGACAGCGGTTATGGTAATTTCATGTATGGCCGAGTTGCTGGGGTCAATGTTCAAGTTCATAAGTTTGTTGCAATTTAAACTGTATGCATTGACACTCTTACATGGAGAGTTTGCATTTGATATATCTTAATGATTGTGTCTCAGAATGAATGCATGAAATAGGGCAACAGGTAAGTGTCTGCAGCAAGCCTAGTTTTTTCACCTCGATATATTTATTAAGAAATTGAGTTAACGCGAAGGACTTTTCAGTTTTCCGTATTAAGAAGAATGTTGACCAGGGTAGGTTAGGTAACATAGATTGGCGGCTGGTGTCTAACATTCAAAGAGGCAGGATCATTGTTCATTATTATGTTATTGTCGGCTACACTCAGAGTTGTTCCAAGATAGACAGTCAGGGTTACTAATACTACTTGAATCAAAGATTCCGAAGCCGTTGTACAGGCGCATGTTACCTTTCTATCTATGTGGAAAGTGTATACGTATTTCATGACATTCAATCCTAAATAAAAGACACTGAAAGTTTCGCAGTCCAAAGAGTTCACCTGTGGGTAGTCGTGTCCTACGTCCTTCCAGAAATGAACCAATATTGTCAATTATATAACATTTCCAGCTATTGCCCCCCTCCTCTAAGCATCATATATTTTGGTCGTTTGCATGATGGTGTATTCAGCAACCCTCTTATCTTAATGCAAGCAATACCATAAACAATACAAAGACATGCGAGCACGGGAATTACTCATCAGATTAGCACACTGTTCATGAAACGTTTATTGTGAAATAAATCACACTTGCAAACATATTCCTGTCAGACACTATGCATTATCCTCAGATCAGAATATTACTTGGAGGCAGAAAGTACAACAATAACAATTGCATCCAGCAGTGCCTTTGGTAATGGCTCCTTGGATAGATATAATGCCCGTTTAATCTGCTGAACTAATGTTGAAAATAGTAACGCCCGATATGTCTGAGTTTTATATATGAAACGATGGGCAGAGAATAGTTTGCTGCATAACATAACCCTGCACCAATTCAATGTAAAATACAAGGGCTAGATATAATACATGTTTCATCCTGTCTCGATATTGTGTTGTGTTTCGTCATGATTACCATCCATATGTTCCATGGAAGACTTCAACCGATGGTCAATACGGACACTCGGCATGACCTGATGAGCAATCGAAATCTCTAAAACAGGAAGGCAAGGGGATGAAAGAACAGCCGTTACAGCCGTTTCACAGGACGAAATTCGCACCTCTACGGATGATGCCTGAAGATCTCCTTGCTTTTGATAATGACTTCTTGACAGGTCTATCAGATGTAAGGGAGAGAGAAGTTGTCGGTACGTTATGGGAAGGGACGTATTTGAGGTCCTCAATTTCTGGATTTTGATAGGTAAACGGAGAAGTGTTGTTCGCGTCGATTTTGATATTCTTTTCTAAGTCTAATGATTCATTGGATCTTTGGTAGCGACGCA
>CM067353.1:2892027-2897027 GCA_034190875.2 Urechis unicinctus | reverse complement strand
TTAATCGTGATATACATTAACTTGCGCTAAGTTGATAAAAATTATGACTGATTGGTGTCTAGGGAATACCTTTTCTTTATTTAATTAATTTCCATCATTCCTAAGACGCTGAACCATCTAGAGGTAGGAATATCTTTGACAAAAGTATTTTTCGACCACGGATGTCATTGTCAGTTCTATCAACTACAGTGCTCTATTGTGCACAAAATACCACGTTTCCATCATTTCGTTACGAATTCAGTGATTTAAGAGATCATGTCACTCGTGTAGATTGGACAGGGTGTGAAAAACCTATTGACTCCATCTATGGAAGCAGACGCCACGCATTGCCCAAACCCGAATTACAAAAGCTTAAACATTATTTGAGGACATCTCAGCTAGTCATATGAAAATGATTCCTTAATCCATTGCACAGCTGTGCATGGACAAGGTTGAAGATTTGAGAAAACATTGGACCTCTTATGGACCGTGCAAATAATCTTATTTCAGAAGACAAAGTGTATATTTGCCTAATGTTTACTTTGCATCAGCATTTTTCTGGACTCCCTGAACCTGCTAAATTAATCAATGGCGGAAGTGCGGAAAAAGTAAATAGGCTACCTTCCAGACAGGTCAAAGTCAGAAAATTTCTTTCAGCTTTAAACCCATACATGCACCTCACCCAGATAAACTTTACTCGCCGAAGGAATTTGCCACCGAGATATGGCTACGAGCGTTTATCATGTCCATTAACGAAAGGAATGTACCAGTTGATTGGAAATGCGTTCCTGCGACGCCAACATTTACCTCTCACACTTGTTAGAGGCAAGCTACATTTACTTATATATAAGTAATTACATAAATCTCAAAACGGTGCTTGGGTTTCTTAGAAAACCGGCCGCAGAGCACAAAGCGATGCATCAAGCACAAACATACTGCAAGATGCACCAGAGATCAATTGCGTACACTGACAAATATTTTGTACAACATACTGTAATACCACTCGAGCCACATGTCTTTGTGCAATAGGGGTTGTTGAGTGTCATTAGTACATTATGCCACAACCTTGTCCATCATCATTACGTCATGCCGACGAGTGACCTTCGTTTCCGCTGCCAGTCCCACCCCCTCTCCTCCTTTATAACCCATATCGAATAGCCACGGCCATCCTCCAGTCCTCTGACCAGGCTACTGCATGTCCCATGAGAATTGGAATAGCGTGCCTAAGTCGTTGAGAGAATCGTTTTAACCTTTTAAAATCCGTTCTATCCTCGACACACTCCTCTCTCCATCTTTTAGGCAAAGTTCATCTTAAATTCCGAAGTCATAATAATCAATAAAGTTTGAGTTTCTTCTAAACCCTACGCCTGAAGTTCGTGTTCTTTCATCAACATCCTCAAGTGCGTGTCGCACATCCCACACCACAGATTGCGATACGACAGGGTTGACTAAGGGTTTGTTCCAAGGGGTTATTGCTTATGGTTTATGAGTTTATTAGAACCAAAATATTATTATTGGCCGTCAATAAATGTTTAATTTGGCCCTATTGCGCCATTTCAGTATCCAAAGAATACTTATAAATATTCGGTCTCTTCATGGCAGGTAAATCGAATACATAGGGTACATGATTAATTCTTCATTTCCCTCACTTCTAACTATCATCTAGCCCCTAGTTTAGCGAACAGTCTTGCTAATAAATGTATCTAGGAATTGATATCTTTCTCCTAAGTTGTACATGGCTTCGGATCACCAGTTGGTGCCTTCTTCAATATGTCGACATGTTTGGACACACGTGCGGGATCCTGATGTATACTATCAATGTATATGTATACACGAGCACGTGTCAGCGGACGTCCTCATGGATATGTGCCTTTCTAACTTATTTGTGCGTCCATATTGACTATAAAGCATTTTGTAGCAACATATATCCTCACTGCATTTAACCATTAGTGTGGTTTAACGAAGAAAGTGTCCCACCATATTAATGACACTAACATGATATCTATGGTATAATCACTTCATAACGCTCTACTACTGCATATCGAATGCCGTTTAGAAAGGCCAGGTTGTCTTCGCGCCATATATATATATATATATCATATATATAATCCAGTCCATTTACCACAATGTACCTTGCAGCATTTTGACGTTGGTTCAGTTCGCAGCTTCCTTACTATAATAGTGAGCTGTCGGGCATGCTCTCACATAAATGCATTCTCAGAAGTTCATTTATATGTGGATCATTAACTTTGATCGATATTGATATCAGTAATATAATTGCCTCCGTATAAATATGTTAAATAATTAGACGAAGGAATTAATCTGACACCATGACATTTAAAGCAACTAAAAACTGCGATCGGCATAGCGCAAGAATGTTCTTGTGGAAAGTACTTACCAGGAAAGTGCCCTCTCAGTGAGAGTGATGTGATATGCATAACATTCCTTAATAATTGCAATCAATTATACAGTTCAGTTGTGCATTCAAAACCAAGATTGACAATAAGCATATCAATATATACGCATTCGTAGGAATGACATCATATCGGCGAGCACAACGGCAGTGCTTTATTAGATACAAACCTTATATGTACGGGAAATACTTATCAGAGACCATAAAACCAAAAGAGCAGAGAAAGAGGCTTGCAACTGTGGATAGTACCATCAAAGCCTAGTGACAGTCATTAGCCATCCCAGTCTTTCAAAATGGATATTTGTTTTTAGATTTATTTAGTGCATTTCCCTATGCAGCAATGTATCGTTACGTTTTATGTAGAAATAATTCGAACTTGCATCGGGAGGTTCAAAAAAGATATATATATATATATGATATATATATATATGTGTGTATATATATATATATATATATATATATATATATATATATATATAGATATATATATATATATATATATATATATATATATATATATATATATATATATATATATATATATATATATATATATATATATATATATATATATATATATATATTTATGACTGCTATTGCAGGCAGAATACTGTAAATAGTTTTGACGATCAATTATACCTGTTGTAGCACATTCTTCAATGATGCAATTGTACAGCAATCCTGGAATAATCAATGTAAATAAATCTATGCTTACATTTGAAATGTTGTTTTCAGTCTTTCAATCTTATGTTTATCGGCAAAATATCAATATTCCGGCTCGTACGCATGCAGCAAACACACCCCCTTCCAATATAGGAGATAGTAGATATATATATATATATATATATATATATATATATATATAGAGAGAGAGATATATAGAGAGAGAGAGAGATATATATAGATATAGATATATATAGAGATATAGAGAGAGAGATAGAGATATATATATATAGAGATAGATAGATATATCTATATATATATATATATATAGATATAGATCTATATATATATATATATATATCTATATATATATATATATATATATATATAGTTTCGAGGCAATCTCTCTATCTCTATATCTCTATATGTACTATATAATATATGCTTATCATATAGTTTCGAGGCAATTCTGAACTGTTAAAGATGCTTATCATAAACAGGCATCTGCATAGACTGCATCAATCTGTTGCCTGGTTTTTGGCCATAATGCCACAGCTGTTGACGCGTCATAACTGTCATATCCATCCCATCGATAGGTGAAGAGAATCATCACTTAGTATTCTGAACTTGGAATTTGCTATTATTGCTGCCTCTGGGTCTGACAATTTCACGATCAACATGATCATATAGAGATACACATCGCGTCGCCCAATAACTATACTGCTCTCCCCACCTGCCATTCTCACGGAGCCTCCATTGTTCAGTATGTTATTCATTGTCATGATCATATCATTAGAACCATCAAATGTTCTCATGTGCGACTTTTGTCGACCTACGTGGGTTTGACGACCAAACCGTCTAAATGCCGCCATGCCTTGATATAATTTGATTGAAGAGGTTTCGTATTCACTTGGTAGCACAATAATCCTTTGTTCATGTGAAATAATTATATCAATTCATGACAAGAAGAATAATATCATTAGTTCAAGATAGTTTGGGCTTATTTCGATTGAAAAGTATATAGCAATTGAATAACTGTCTTCTTATGAGTAGATATGTTCGAGATTCAGAGCTCCACGATCACTCTAGTCGCACACCGAAGTTTGTTCCAGGTAATTAATATAAATAGCGACAAAGGTTTTATTACAATGAAGCGAATATCATCGGTTCCATCAGCAAACAACACTTTCATGGTCAGAATATCATTGACGGATTACAATTCCCAGATTGTCTAATACTTTGAACTAAGTTATGGGTCAAGGTCAAAACTAACAAAAGCAAAATTTAGGATACCTCAATCCTTTGGCTACGAAGAGAGTTACACATTTGCAAAGGCTGATACCATATTGGCACTTCCGGAAACATGATCCACCTGTTTGAATTTACTTCATTTTCTTCTATAAATATATCACAGCCTGATGTTATCAGCAATGTGTTTATACTGATATAAGGTACTTTCAGCAACATAATAGCAGTTTAGTACAACAATACAATAAATTACAAAGTGCATACAAACGAGGCAGATTAACGTAACCTAAAGTGCTGAAAGTCGATAACAAGATTGCTATCTGTGTAGAGCCATCTTATAATTGCATTCTGCGCTAGGTTTGTTTGTATAAGCATTTCAATTTCCCTGGAACAGACCAATTGAATCAGGAACTAAAACTGGCGCTTTCACCTAAAGTGACAGAAATGGATTGAGAACGGAATACATTTATTTTGTGTAACCCTGCGCACTCGCTCCGAATGAAATTAGTTATATTGAAAGATAGCGTCATCCAAATCTAACCTGCTTTCATCCAGGCTACTAGCTCGTCATTTATTAAGTTTGGTTGCAACACCGCTGCTATTAAGATCACCATGATAACCCAAACAACTTTTTAGTTTTTTTGGGTAAGCGTGAAGATACGCAAAGTTGCTATCCATCTCATGGGTTTTCTGCTCC
>CM067353.1:2872075-2884437 GCA_034190875.2 Urechis unicinctus | reverse complement strand
TTTGATAATGACTTCTTGACAGGTCTATCAGATGTAAGGGAGAGAGAAGTTGTCGGTACGTTATGGGAAGGGACGTATTTGAGGTCCTCAGTTTCCGGATTTTGATAGGTAAACGGAGAAGTGTTGTTAGCGTCGATTTGGATGTTCTTTTCTAAGTCTAAAGAATCACTCGACCTCTGGTAGCGACGCATCTGATGTCTAAGATGGTGTGTCAAATTTTGTCGCGGATAAGCCAGATCGCACATCTCGCCGAACGTGTTCATTCTGTCCATGTTATCCATGGACATGTTACTTAACTCGTTTGCTGCACTTGAGAGATTCGTTGCTTGGCTATGAATTCTGTGTTGCCCGCTTAATTGACGTGAGTTCACACCAGTCTTGTTTGTGCCGGTATTTGGCCCTATGAAAAATTGATGAAAGGCCCCAATCCGGGTCAATACAGGCATATATTGACCAGGTTTAGATGCAGAAAGAGACATTATTCGCTCGTTGCAATTCTGCAGCGTAGATGATTGCCTATCTGATTGCTGTGAATTTGGTAGATTCATTGAGCAGATATTGCACATCGTCGATACAGTTCCTGTTGACATAATTTCTAGCGCTTTCTTGCCCTTGCCGCTGGAGGATAAAGCTTGCGCATGAACCCATTTAGCTGTAGCATCAATTGAGCTTAACGGAGTTCTTGGTGAGGAAACACGTCGGGAGAATCGCGCAGATCTGTCGTTATTCTTGGCATACACTGAACGTGCACGCACGCGTTTCCTGTATTTCTCAAGCGTAAGCTCGTCCTGTGAAGTCCAACGTTTCCTCCTACATTTAGCTTTGTATATGATATATATGAAAATAATGAGGAGGAACCCCCCCAGAATAGCAGCAGTACGAACTCCTATCATAGGGTCGTATGACATATATAGTCGGTTGCCATTATCTAATACATTATTTTGTATATGATAAACCTTGGTTGCCGGATGCCATGACCCAGGCGATCTTCCTGGGCTCTGGAGAATCATAGCAGTTGTGCTGTCTATGCTTGTGCCAGAAGTTGGGTTGTTGACGTCAACGTCCTGGTCGAGTGGGTAAGGAATGCTATCATTATAAATTGTATCATTCATTTCATGATTTGACCGTGAGGGGCGTTATTGTCGCTTGTTTGATGGTGATCATATAACCTACACACACAAACATGCTAAATGTATCAGTTGCAGAACACAAATGAATCATGCTTGACTGTAATGCGTACCAAAGCGAGTTCAGCACTATCAAAGTAGAATAATTCACGTTTCATTCCGGCAGATAGCATATTTGTTTGACCAATGAATAAATATTAAACAGCACGAACATATCCTACTTATCATCAAACAAACGGCGAAATGGCCGCGGCGCAAAATAATTATTATAAATCATGAATGGTTATCATAGCTTTTAGAATCAACACCCATGAAGTAGCGATATCATTCAGGCAAAGGATCGATCTGTAAGAAAAGGTATAATGCAGTTCAGGTACAAATCTGGCAACCTAGGTTGCTGTAAGTAAGTGAAGCCGCCGTCAAAACTTTCCGATAGGGTTTATATATATGGCAATTGGAGTAAACAAAGGCGGCGGGCAGTCAATATAATAAGAGTGTTAAAGTAACTCATTCATGTTATTCAATGCAAATCAGAATGACAGCGAAATGTTCACTGCATACTCTTCTGTATGGTAGTTAAAACTTACAAATATGCGTACATCGCCGAACATCGCTTCATCGAAAATAAAACGACATTAGCTTTGGTTACCTGTAAAGCATTAAGGCGAACATGGAAGATTCTGCGATGCACGTTTCTTAAAGATATGACTATCGTATTCAATCCAATTACATATGTCGATCTAGTTATGTTTTGTGCAGTGTATTCATTTGTCCAGAGATTTTCAGATTCAATTGCTGTGGCTAGAATGACATCCGTGTCATGGCAATGATGCATTATCAAATTAGCGGTTTACACATGTATCCTGTGGCCTAAATGAGAAATAGTCATTTCACTTGAGCGATCGAGTTGTCCACCTGAGCCACTTTCCCTTGGTATGACGACGCCAAAGTATCCCAATTGTATACGGTTTTCGCTTCGATTATCCCTTAAACATCAATAATCAATGACCGAACATTATCGCCGTGACGAATGTTTAAACACTGCAGGTCCATTCGTAAGTTTATCTTCAATGAGCTCGGGCTTCAACACGGCAGCATCCACTTCTATGTGCTCCAGATCTAACTAGTAAGTGAGCCTCCAAATGTAAAACTCTCAGGTGTAATCCCATTGAATCTCCCGGTCTTCGCTGTGATGTTAAACATGTTAAGTGGCTGCGTTCTTCCCCACTCCTCTTTCAACGGCGTTCGCTGGAACATGCTCACCACAGCCCTCGCCTTTATATAGGCGCCTACTCGGGCTTCATTTCTGTAGCCAGCCGCGCGAGGGCATCCCTGAACGACGTCTGCGCTGAAGCCTGCTGCGCAGAAGCCGCCAGATCAGTAGTGACCTCGCTCCTCCAACATGTCGGAATCTCCCCGCAGAAACGCCAAATTGACATCATGGTGACATTACAGCTTCTTGTTATGTGTAGTAAACCCAGCAAGATGCAAGAAAAATGAAATTGCGCTAGATTGAACGTGTGCTTAACAATGGCGCCCCGCAGAGCTCGATTGAATATAAATGAGCAATTACCGCGTGAGCACCAAGCAATTTATTCCGCTGCCGCCAGTAGCGCTACATCTGGCGCAGGAGACATCTGGAGTATTCGTTCTCAAGTGCCTTGAATGGGCAAGACATATATATAGCAGAATAAACAGTGTCTATTGGCATATGTGTACATATATATATATTTATTTATATATACATATATGTATATATGTATATATATATATACATATATACATATATATATTTACATATATATATGTACCTATATATATATAAATATATATCTCTTATATATCTATATATATATTTATATAAATATATACCAATATCTCTCTGTCCCTATATATATATCTCTCATACATATATATATGTACATCTCTATATCTGTGTTTATGTCTATCTATATTTAAATCTATATTTCAATATATATAAATATATATATATGTTTCTAGCTATATACCCATATGCTTATGTGAGTATATACATATATATCCCTATATATATATATCTATATATATATATATATATATATATTCAGATATATGTTTATAAATATATTTTTATATATATATATAGATTTCATATATATATACCTATATAGTATTATATATATGTTTTATATTTATATATATACACACATATATATATATATATATTGTGTGTGTATATATCTAAATATATATCTATATATATATATATCTCTCTATATCTATATATATCTCTCTCTATCTCTCTATCTCTCTATATCTCTCTCTCTCTCTCTATCTCTCTATATCTATATCTATCTATATATATATATATATATATGACTTCTATTTCTAACTGCGCAGCTGTGCATTTGCAAGACTACAACGACAGTTATGGACCTTGATGAATCCTAGCCTAAAACCCAACAGGCTCTTTTCTCACCTCAAGTTATAAATTCCAAGATCTGTTTAAAAGCGGCAACTATCACCCAACATAAGGGAAACTATCAAAAGAAAGCTTTAATGTGAGATATAGGTTGTCAGCTAGCGGACATATCTTAGATAGTGGATATATTTCTGGTCTCCCTAACGGGTAGTTTATGAACAGTGCGGACATAAGTCCTCGTCAGTCAAACGCAACCGAGTATTTTAATTCCCATGCTGGGTGTTTTCACATGTCCGATGTGTTTTAGCCGTATGGCCGAGGTGTTGCTTGTGTAGATAATGCAAGTTAAATGAGACGGCCGTGCGTCATTTGCAATATATATAGCCCACAGGTGTGAATCTTGAAATCAACTGTTTCCCACTATTTAATCGTTGGCGTCCCTTTATCATCGTTATCATATCAACCTTCAAATAAATCACCTTTTGTACAATGACTGGCCTTGCTCTGTTTGTGCACACCGCCCACGATAATGAGTTGCGCCTCAGATGTCGTGCTTTAACAGGCAACTCATCAAGGCCTGTAAATCACATTACATAGATAAGGAGAGGACTTTATGCTGATTGAAAACGGAAATATCATTCAGGAAACAAGCTCGCCATCCGAGAGACTAACTTTACAATTCATATAAACCGATAGATATCAATAGTTTGTATACCTTCTGCGCATTAGCAGACCGATAAGCTGCGTTTGGTGTCATGACAACCAAATGGGTCTTTTACACACATTTCACGGATGCTGAGTTGATTGTGCACCCCGATCATGGTACGTCAAACTCATCTCCTATATTAGAAGGGGGTATGTTTGCTGCATGCGTACGAGCCGGAATATTGATATTTTGCCGATAAACATAAGATTGAAAGACTGAAAACAACATTTCAAATGTAAGCATAGATTTATTAACATTGATTATTCCAGGATTGCTGTACAATTGCATCATTGAAGAATGTGCTACAACAGGTATAATCGATCGTCAAAACTATTTACAGTATTCTGCCTGCAATAGCAGTCATAAATAATCTGTAATAAATCATTTAACAATATCCTTTCCAACTACATTGCCACATAGTACTTATCCTTCTAATCATGCTATATCTACCTGTCGAAGAATGCCCTTATGTTTATCATAAGACATCTCGCCTTGATATCATCCAGAAATATAAATTATATATAATAAAATCACCCTTTGAATAAATCAACGTTTCTTTTAATTCTATCAGTATGAAGTTACTTCTCGCTAGTCTGTGGCTGCTCTGATATATGTTAGTTTTATTTATGTAATTTAATCGTGATATACATTAACTTGCGCTAAGTTGATAAAAATTATGACTGATTGGTGTCTAGGGAATACCTTTTCTTTATTTAATTAATTTCCATCATTCCTAAGACGCTGAACCATCTAGAGGTAGGAATATCTTTGACAAAAGTATTTTTCGACCACGGATGTCATTGTCAGTTCTATCAACTACAGTGCTCTATTGTGAACAAAATACCACGTTTCCATCATTTCGTTACGAATTCAGTGATTTAAGAGATCATGTCACTCGTGTAGATTGAACAGAGTGTGTTCTTTCATCAACATCCTCAAGCGCGTGTCGCACATCCCACACCACAGATTGCGATACGACAGAGTTGACTAAGGGTTTTTTTCAAGGGGTTATTGCTTATGGTTTATGAGTTTATAGTTAGAAGTGATATTATTATTGGCCATCAATAAATGTTTAATTTGGCCCTATTGCGCCGTTTCAGTATCCAAAGAATACTTATAAATATTCGGTCTCTTCATGGCAGGTAAATCGAATACATAGGGTACATGATTAATTCTTCATTTCCCTCACTTCTAACTATCATCTAGCCCCTAGTTTAGCGAACAGTCTTGCTAATAAATGTATCTAGGAATTGATATCTTTCTCCTTAATTGTACATGGCTTCCAATCACCAGTTGGTGCCTTCTTCAATATGTCGACATGTTTAGACACACGTGCGGGATCCTGATGTATACTATCAATGTATATGTATACACGAGCACGTGTCAGCGGACGTCCTCATGGATATGTGCCTTTCTAACTTATTTGTGCGTCCATATTGACTATAAATCATTTTGTAGCAACATATATCCTCACTGCATTTAACCATTAGTGTGGTTTAACGAAGAAAGTGTCCCACCATATTAATGACACTAACATGATATCTATGGTGTAATCACTTCATAACGCTCTACTACTGCATATCGAATGCCGTTTAGAAAGGCCAGGTTATTTGCCTTCGCGCCCATATATATATATATATATATATATATATATAGATATATATATATATATATATATATATATATATATATATATATATATATATATATAGAGATATATAGATCTCTCTATACTATATATATATATATGAGATATATATATCTATATATATCTCTCTATATATATCTTATATATATATATATATATATATATATCTATATATATATATATATATGTATATATATCATCCCAGTCCGATTATCACAATGTACCTTGCAGCATTTTGACGTTGGTTCAGTTCGCAGCTTCCTTACTATAATAGTGAGCTGTCGGGCATGCTCTCATATAAATGCATTCTCAGAAGTTCGTTTATTTGTGGATCATTATCTTTGATCGATATTGATATCAGTAATATAATTGCATCTCCGTATAAATATGTTAAATAATTAGACGAAGGAATTAAGCAGACTCTGAGTCCTTTATAGTTAAAAGCCTTTTGTAATGATGTAGGTAAACTTACAGAGTGTAAAGATTAGTAGCAATGAAAACATCGACTACTGGACAACAACGTCACATATAAAGCAGAGGGAAAACATTTGCTTCACTTACTTTGACACTTTGTATCTGACACCATGACATTTAAAGCAACTAAAAACTGCGATCGGCATAGCGCAAGAATGCTCTCGTGGAAAGTACATACCAGGAAAGTGCCCTCTCGGTGAGAGTGATGTGATATGCATAACATTCCTTAATAATTGCAATCAATTATACAGTTCAGTTGTGCATTCAAACCAAGATTGACAATAAGCATATCAATATATACGCATTCGTAGGAATGACATGATATCGGCGAGCACAACGGCAGTGCTTTATTTGATACAAACCTTATATGTACGGGAAATACTTATCAGGGACCATAAAACCAAAAGAGCAGAGAAAGAGGCTTGCATCAGCCTATGTGTTCAGTTTTTACGCCCAACTGTGGATAGTACCATCAAAGCCTAATGACAGTCATTAGCCATCCCAGTCTTTCAAAATGGATATTTGTTTTTAGATTTATTTCGTGCATTTCCCTATGCAGCAATGTGTCTTTAGGTTTTATGTAGAAATAATTCGAACTTGCATCGGGAGGTTCAAAAAGATATATATATATGAATATAAATATTTATATGTGTGTATATTAATAAATATATATAAATATATATATATATAAATATTAACAAATATATATATATATATATATATATATATATATATATCTATATATATATATATATATATATCTATATATATCTCTATATATATATATATATATATATATATATATATATATATCTATATATATATATATATATATATATATAGTTTCGAGGCAATTCTGAACTGTTAACGATGCTTATCATAAACAGGCATCTGCATAGACTGCATCAATCTGTTGCCTGGTTTTTGGTCAAATTGCCACAGCTGTTGACGCGTCATAACTGTCATATCCATCCCATCGATAGGTGAAGAGAATCATCACTTAGTATTCTGAACTTGGAATTTGCTATTATTGCTGCATCTGGGTCTGACAATTTCACGATCAACATGATCATATAGAGATACACATCGCGTCGCCCAATAACTATACTGCTCTCCCCACCTGCCATTCGCACGTAGCCTCCATTGTTCAGTATGTCATTCATTGTCATGATCATATAGAGATACACATCGCGTCGCCCAATAACTATACTGCTCTCCCCACCTGCCATTCTCACGGAGCCTCCATTGTTCAGTATGTCATTCATTGTCATGATCATATAGAGATACACATCGCGTCGCCCAATAACTATACTGCTCTCCCCACCTGCCATTCTCACGTAGCCTCCATTGTTCAGTATGTTATTCATTGTCATGATCATATCATTAGAACCATCAAATGTTCTCATGTGCGACTTTTGTCGACCTACGTGGGTTTGACGACCAAACCGTCTAAATGCGCCATGCCTTGATATAATTTGATTGAAGAGGTTTCGTATTCACTTGGTAGCACAATAATCCTTTGTTCATGTGAAATAATTATATCAATTCATGACAAGAAGAATAATATCATTAGTTCAAGATAGTTTGGACTTATTTCGATTGAAAAGTATATAGCAATTGAATAACTGTCTTCTTATGATCAAATATGTTCGAGATTCAGAGCTCTACGATCACTCTAGTCGCACACCGAAGTTTGTTCCAGGTAATTAATATTAAATAGCGACAAAGGTTTTATTACAATGAAGCGAATATCATCGGTTCCATCAGCAAACAACACTTTCATGGTCAGAATATCATTGACGGATTACAATTCCCAGATTGTCTAATACTTTGAACTAAGTTATGGGTCAAGGTCAAAACTAACAAAAGCAAAATTTAGGATACCTCAATCCTTTGGCTACGAAGAGAGTTACACATTTGCAAAGGCTGATACCATATTGGCACTTCCGGAAACATGATCCACCTGTTTGAATTTACTTCATTTTCTTCTATAAATATATCACAGCCTGATGTTATCAGCAATGTGTTTATACTGATATAAGGTACTTTCAGCAACAAAATAGCAGTTTAGTACAACAATACAATAAGTTACAAAGTGCATACAAACGAGACAGATTAACGTAACCTAAAGTGCTGAAACTGTTTATTGCCAGTTGTTATTAAATGATACTACAGCTACATTATGTTTTCGTAACATTGGTACACAATGCAATCTACTACATTCGTTGTCCACCGTCAGCAACTGTGGCAGCATACCTGCGCCAAGCTCTGAAACCTTTCAAAATGCCATGCCGTCTTAAAAATAACTATTTTGAAACCCATAGCACAATATTTTATGTCTAACAAACATCTAATAGCATATAAAAGAGCAACCCATTTGTTCGATAAAAGCAGACTGGTTAATAACCTGCACGTTGTGACTGTCAAAACAAGGCCGTTTGGATGTGCTTTAACTTAATGAAAACATTTAATTATGAACAAAGTGATATCTATTCTTCCCTTACGTGAATATGCAATGCGTGCAAACATAGTGAAAGTCGATAACAAGATTGTTATCTGTGTAGAGCCATCTTATAATTGCATTCTTCGCTAGGTTTGTATAAGCATTTGAATTTCCCTGGAACAGACCAATTGAATCAGGAACTAAAACTGGAGCTTTCACCTAAGTGACAGAAATGGATTGAGAACAGAATACATTTATTTTGTGTAACCCTGCGCACTCGCTCCTAATGAAATTAGTTATATTGAAAGATAGCGTCATCCAAATGTAACCTACTTTCATCCGGGCTACTAGCTCGTCATTTATTTATTTTCATTGTATACTTACTAGCCTAAGCCATGAACAATGGACATGCATTCAGTAAAACCACCCCTGAATTATGTGTGGCGATACCTTACAACTGATAGTTATAACATTCCAGAGCAATATTAATGCGGGAATGCAGTTATCAATATCACCAGAGACATTCATACGTACAAAAAGCTATTCTACTTCCCTAGTTTCACTCCGATTGATAGAAATTATGTCAATTGATCACCCATAAGATAACCTACACAACTTTGTTAGTCTTCGGGTAAGCAGTCGATTAGCATAACGCAACGTTGCTATCCATCATCATGGTTGCTGCTCCGTGTAATCATGTACAACTTGTGTTTTGTTACATCATGATAATCGCCACACATGTGCAATCAACCGCAATACTTTCTCACATTTAATATCGTGAATAAAATCTCCAATCAACAGAACGCACATAAGCACGCCCTTTTAATTGGTGGTGGACATTAACGACACAACGTTCTCTCCTGTAAGAATCAGGCGTTTTGAGGGTGTTTATCTTTAAAGCTACTGGCGTCTGCCGCAGCCTTGTCACATGCTGCCTCTGTTTTGTTTCCACCTCTCGGCTTGATGGTGGACAGGCGGCGCATATTTATCCGCGCATAACCATACGGTTCTTATATGTATCAAAAGCTGGTCATCAAACTCACCCAGCCATACCAAAGAGGTTCTGGTTCGGAGATTAGCATCAGTGTATCACGCCTCACCCTGATATGATCATCAAGGGTTACTACATAAATTAATATGGTTTGGTATGACATCACGGGAGTGTCAGAGGCGCGGTCAATCCTGTGAGTTCAGTTACTCGCATCAGCTACTGGGAAGAACACTCACCACGTTTCACCCAATAGCTGTTTCTGTTAACTGCGACAGCTCACGTGAGTACTGCCTGAATCGCTTCCGGAGCAGTGTGACCCTGTTATGATATTCAGTTTGATGAATTGTTAGTGGCATAAAATGCTTATCGGAGTGTATGATCTCATCATAACGTGATAAACCTAATGTGCTATGATGTAACTTGCATCTGCAGTTTTAAAATTCGTATGATCAGTAGATTATTTACCAATGTGCCTCTTTTAACAACGGTCACCCAATCGCCAGGCAAACGATACTCTGGTAGCAAAATAATCTTCACCCAGAATAGAATGACACACTACATTGCAACATAATGTATCAGCCGACCAATAAGGCTGTCAAAGCTGGTTTCGCACGGAAGCCTCGATATTATCAATGCGTTGATTTATATTACCTATACCTGTGTAACACTTCTTGGTGCCATTTTGCCCTATTTTACAACAACAGTAAGTTTGCATGCAGTTGATTGCTGATTGCTCGACTACGCCTGCATTCTTGATTTTCTTCTACTGCATCAGATGTATATGTCTCAAAGCTCATATTAATAATTTTGTGTTGAAGTCAGAACTTACCGGCTCTGCACTGTCATCATTGCACACGATGAATAGTCCGAAATGTATTGCCGTAGGTTAGAAGATAAATTGACCGAGCATGGAGCTGTGTGTGAACGTACCTTACAAATTAATATCTACACTTATGAGTATGTTGTTACCTAAACAATAATATCTCTGTAATAACGGTTCAAAATGATAAATATTGGAAGAAGTATTTCGTTAATCAACAAATTCGCTTACCGGTGTGTATACATGCTAGAGGCTGTAATATTAAAGCCATTTAATGTACATTAGCCCTTGCTTGTAGTGACCGATAGTGCTGTGTGAACTGATGAATGCGTATGGCCAGTGTTCCTTGCTGACGAAGGTCTCTAATTTGTTATGCTATACGAATACAACAGAAGCAAAATGAAATACCCATAATTGATGTATCTCATTGCTGTGCCGTATATTTATTTGAATGCGACAAATGCGTACGAAATTACCCTGCACTGACTTTTTTACCAACTAATAAAGCGATTTCCTTTCATTCTCTGCGCAACTAAATATGCTGACTTTTCATGCTGGAGCAATGTTGTTTTACAACGTATTAATTCATTTAGACGTTATGGTGTTTATGTATTTGGCCACACAGTTGAGTAATACATCTAATTCAATCGCTTTTAGCCACAATCCTACGAATAAAGACGTATCTTCAATGCCATTACCAAGTATCGACATGATTTATAAGTACATTTACTACTTCTGTTACCGGTGCCGCGTGTTCAATGGGTGATTCGATGTTATCAATCAATTCCTTAACAATCGTACAACATCAAACATGTATGTCCGTGCTATACTATGTTAATGGCACGGAATCACAATTGGGTGTTTAGTCACATCACAACCGTGCCCAATTTAAACCATACCGCAGGGTAGCATTATCTCACATCACAGCCGTGCCCAATTTAAACCATACCGCAGGGTAGCATTATCTCACATCACAGCCGTGCCCAATTTAAACCATACCGCAGGGTAGCATTATCTCACATCACAGCCGTGCCCAATTTAAACCATACGCAGGGTAGCATTATCTCACATCACAGCCGTGCCCAATTTAAACCATACCGCAGGGTAGCATTATCTCACATCACAGCCGTGCCCAATTTAAACCATACCGCAGGGTAGCATTATCTCACATCA
The DNA here is from genome assembly GCA_034190875.2 of Urechis unicinctus. Classification (NCBI taxonomy): domain Eukaryota; kingdom Metazoa; phylum Annelida; class Polychaeta; order Xenopneusta; family Urechidae; genus Urechis; species Urechis unicinctus. The sequence goes on along the minus strand of CM067353.1, from coordinate 2,872,654 downwards.
CAGCCATGCCCAATTTAAACCATACCGCAGGGTAGCATTATATCACATCACAGCCGTGCCCAATTTAAACCATACCGCAGGGTAGCATTATCTCACATCACAGCCGTGCGAATTTAAACCATACCGCAGGATAGAATTATCGTGTTTAGAAATACCTATGTTTTTAAAAGCCATCCCATAATACTGACGTCGGTTTATGCTTATCGTGTCACTTTGCGCAGGAATCTGTCGGATAAGATTATGACCACAACGATGTCCGACAACAGGTAAGTGCAGGTGTGTACCTTGCATTACAGTTGCTTTCAATCAATAATATGCCACAGGTGCTCCACAATCAGCTGTTATGAACGACAGTTACTTAACAGCACAACGCCCATTCATGCTCAGTTCATGTATGCCTTCCATAATAGTGATGCTGGCTACAGCTCATCGAGATACCTGATGCCTTTACTAAGCTTTAAGAGGCTTAAATAACAACAAAAAAGGCAAATAACAGAGCAATATGTTTGGGTTTATGGATTATATACTGATGTATACACAGGAAGACAGTGGGCTAATCCGTAACACAAATTGCTTGTT